>QKQZ01044378.1:0-17278 GCA_003595255.1 Solenopsis fugax | reverse complement strand
ATTCATTTAAATTAAAAAGGTCCAATTTGGAACACGGTCCGATTTACCCCACTCTCCCCTATAATATATGTATAACCACATAACAGTATATCTCTTTTGTTTTAATAAAATACAATTATATAATAAAATATAATTATATAATAAAATATAATTATATATTTAATAAAATATATAATATAAAAGTATATAATATATATAATTTTATATTATAAATGTCTCTTCCTTTTTTATTATATTTAATTTGGATATTTCTATACGATGCTCATTGGTGTGTACATAATTGTTTTTCTTTTGCCTTTTTTGCAAAGTCTCAGAAAAGTGCGATAATTCTGAGATCACATATCGTGCAAGTTTCCTTGGGTGTCTCGAAGTGCATATACGTTCAATGTGTGCTTTTACATGTACGCATGATATCGCGTGATTCATCATCTAGACTTCGACTAGCTAGTAAGATTACAATTCTACCAACACGAAATCGTTATACGTAGCAATATTACTTAAAGTGTACAAGGTCAGAATACGAAAATCTTCGTATCAAAGTCTTCGCAAGGCGCAGCTTTCATCGGAGCTTTCCTGATACATCAATAGCCTCGATCATTACCATTGTCTCGATTTTGTAGCCTCTGCCTCGATTATGAGAGTCTCTTTCGAGTTCAACTCAGTAAAAAGTCAGTATAAAACGCGAGCCTCGACAAAGGGTAGTCACACCCAGCGAAGCACGTTTTTGTCGCTATGTTTAAATCTTGCGTAAAACTCGAAATAGAAAAATGGCAGTGCAAAGTGTGTGTTTTTCGTTTTCGGAATAACTAACTATAACGATAATAACAATATAAAGCCTCTCATGGTAAAGTCGCCGCCTCATTTCATCCTCGATCGGATTTATCGCGATTCTTCTTCAAGATTTTTTCTCGAATCCTTTAGCCGATTCGATTTTTGGTGATGGCATATTTCGGTACAGGCTTCGGTCATCGACGATCGAAGCTGTACCGTCCGACCTCGACTCATCCAATCGCACCACCTTCTTGGTATGGTCCAGTTATCATACAGGGATGCATCGGGAAGAGCGTTGTCCAAGTCATCGTGGTGTAAGTAGGTGATCTCATCATGAACTGTGAACTGGGGACATTTGGAATGTGCGAAAGTGGTGGAAGTGGCGTTTTCTCGTTTATCGTACTGGGGCTTGTCGTGGTAGTTGGAGTCGACGGACTGGTCGTCGACGCGGATGTACTGGTCGATGTTGTGATACCTAATTTTCGCAGTCGCATCTTTTCCTCCCACTCGTCCCAACCGTGCTTGGGTCTGTTTAAATTGCGATGTTGATAGAATACCAAGCTGATCCTAGTCGGATTGAGCCGATTGGGTTTCCTCAGTGCGGTGGTGGCATGCATTTCGTGTTTTGCGCACTCAAAGAGTACGCTACCGTGGCTCAGAGCGATCGCGACACCACCCATTTGCGGGTCTTTGAAACATTCCTCATTCTCTGAATAATCTGTTATTTCGCCGAGTGGTTCCGCTTTCGGAGGAGGCTCTGGTAGAACAGGGAAGTAAGATGGTGGTCCGTAAATATCCCATCGTGGCGTGTCCCATCTTGTCCAACCGGAATTCAAACCTTGATACGTTGGATTCAAGCCCTGATACGGGTATTGAGACGAATGAAAGCAACCTTCACGTTTTGGTTGCTGGTAGAATTGCTCCGGAGTCTGATATGATTGATGATGATTATAGTTGTAACCTTCCCATGAGTTCGTATAAGGTTTCTCGAACACTGGATAGGTCGGATATCCATATTGAGGAAACGCATGGTGACTTAAACCGGACATAGGATGGAAATCCTGTTTCATCTCTTCGGACCATACGAGAGAATTTGGGTTGGAATTTGATACTTCTTGCTTGTTATCATAAAATCCTTCTCGCAATTTATCCTCCATGTAATTGTCCTTCAATTGATTGGATATACATCCGTTTTGAATTGGGTTACTATTCGGAGCGAAAATAGGCTTAGATTCCGGAGGTTTTAAAAATGTTCTAGCCAAAGGATTTGGATATGCATTGGGCTCCGCAGATGGGTTCTGATTAGATATCGTTCGCGAAGGTGGTCTTCCTTTTGGCACTCGAAATGGCGACGGTTCAGATGACGTTTCCCAAGGAGCAGTTTTAGTTTGATCCGGTCTTGTTAGTTTGCCGACCCAGATCTTCTTGTCACCTGTTTGATCAAATTGTTGTGGATTTTTAACTTGATTAGGACACCACGAATTCGCCGTATTCCAATTCTGTGAAGAAACTTGATCGGAAGACGGGGATGGGGGATGATTGAAGGACTTCGATTCCGATTGTCTTTGCGCATGATAAATAGGTTTTCGCTGATCATTCGAACATTGCGTGTCATTTCGCTGTTCTGGCAAATGCAATGAATTATGCCCCAAAATATCCGAGTTCGGAGTCTCCATAGATTTATGATTACTATTGTCCGTATAAGGAAATAAATTCGACGTGTTACCATCGCAATATTGATTATGATGATAGCCAGAATTAATGGATGATTGCATTTGTTTTGATGGAGAAAGATGCTGCATTCTATTTGCAAACGTTTGTTCAACTTGTGGCCTCAGTAATGGCGATTTCGTAGAGTTTTCAGCATCTGCGTAATTCTGCATCATGGTATTCGAATATTTCTGTGAATTAAAATCTCCTGTATATTTAGGAGACAACCTCAATTGATTACTGATGCAATCTTGTCCCATATTGCGTACGTGAATTGGTGACTGATTCATCTTGGATGGAATGTTTCGATGCGTAGTATCCATGCCGAGCGATGAATTGAGGGAGCCAATTTTTGACGGAGAACAGTCATTTGGTCCGTTGACAGAAGCGACGTAAATTCCAGAAGCCATTTGATGATCATAATTATTTTCCATGCTTGAATGTTCCATTCCCTTCAATGGAATCATTTTCGGATCTTGAGGCGTCGCAGTACAGCTTCTGGGTGACGAGTTATAAGACATCTCTCCCGACATGCTTACGTGCGAACGAGGGGAAACGGAATGGGTTCTAGGTGAACTCCCGTAACATCCTCTGGCTGACTCCACTGTAGAGTTAGGTAGATTCCTCGAGCCTGGCCTGTGCTCTTCTTGGGAGACGGTACTCCTGGGCCTAATATCATCCAAACTGGTACTGTCTGGGTCCACTTTGATGTCCCTCTCTAAACCACCAAACGAAGGATATTCTCCCCATGGATTCAACCAATTACTTTTACGCTGTTCGAGCCAGCCGTTTCGGTTCCATTGTTGCTCACCTTGGTATGCGCCCCATCCTTGATACATAGATACCGGACTGTCTAAGACCGTGGATGATACCTGAGAGCTCTGCAGCTGCGCGTCAATTCCTTCGAACATGGGTGTCATCTCCAGTGTTAATTGCGATTGTAGCTTAGAAGAGTCTACATGTCCTGGTGAACGCCCGGAATCAGTCATTTTTTCCGCCATAATCTTGACTGTGTCCTTCTTGTTAGTCTGAATGTCCGATTCATCTTCTTTCCTTTTTTTACCGTGACGCCTACACGGCTGAAGAGGTACTGATCTAACTCGAACCTCGCATGGATATCTAAACGAAGGATAAAAGATATATTTTATGTATACATATCGAATCGTTCGCGTATACAGTGTGATGCAATTAATTTTTACATAGATTATTTTCGAAAATTTAGAAGATACTAACTTGGATAACAATTCAAGAGCACCGGAGCGAACCTTCTTCTCCTGACCTTCCTTTGAACCGAATTCGTCTGTGTCGTCCATTATGTAAAGAGGTAGTACGTGTAATTGTTCGTCTTCGGGTTTCGACAATGTTCGATGTTTTGTCAGGGTAACTACCTGAAAATCATAACAAAGGTACAAATTTAAAATATTGTAATACATAAAATAATAAATTTCATTTTTTCTGAGCAGTGTGAAGGGAATAACAATGTTTCACAACATTACGTCGATGATGGAATTAAGTTTAAAATCGTAGTTTGCTTTCACGTACCACGGTACATCCGTTATTCATGTTGTGTAGATCCCGATGGGCGTGTGCACAGAAATCAATGCAAGCCGTAACACCGGAAAAGGGTCGACCTGGTTTAAATCCTAAACGACATTCGCTCGCTTCCCGCTCGAATTGAGTTTGATTATTGAAAGCCTCTGGCGCAAGACTAAGATACAAAGGTGACAAAAGCGTCGCTAGAACATGCATTCTCTCTTCAACTTCTTGTTCCTGCGAAACAAATTTTTCGCAATTTTATAATCTGTAACCAACTTACGAGTTTTTTAATCGTTCAAATTGTTTTCAAAATATTTACCTCTGATCGTACAGACAGTCGAAACTTTCGGACGGTTTTACTTCTGGCATATTTGCAACCGTTATAGTACATTGACCAGGAGCAACCAAAGGAAAAACTGGCGCCGCAAGTGTCAGGATCGAGTCCTTGACATGCACAAGTTCGCGGTTCGTTGGTACCGCATCGTCTGGTAGTTGGAAGACCGAATCGATTGAGTTTATGACTTAAGAGAGTATAGATGCGATCCGCTTCGTGAGTTGGTACTCCTTCCCAGGCAACCATAGCTACGACGATCCAGGCGGTCGGACACTTGTGACCTTGACGATGCTTCACCACGGTTAAGATCTTCTCATCAATGCCGGATCGTCGAATAATCTAGCAAATTATTGATGTTATAATTTTGTGTAATCAGAAAAAAATAGACGCTGCTGATACAAAGTTTTTCTTTCTAACGTTATCTTTAATCGTTGCTAGCTATGTAGCTGTTTTGAGAAAATGACTTACCCACTTGGCCATTGGACACCCTTGAGTGGTTTTGCCTTCCTTGCCAGTATAGACGACCTTTTCAAATCTTATCGCATCGCCCTTAAGGCCGGTTCTTCGTTCGAGATCGTTCCGAAGATCAGGAAGGCTTGCAGCCGCCCCGAGATGAGTGTAGTACGAACCGGGCTCTGGTGGACCTTGTGGTTGAACCACATTTTATTTACGAGCGGTTGAGCCCTTATGTAAACGAAAGGAAGCAACAGAAGCGGAAACATTTATACCGCGCACATGGTAGATAATACTCTTGCGAATAGGGATTACATTAAGTACGCACATTCTCCTCTGGATTTCAGGACACGTAACAGGTCGGTGTAGTTATTGGCATTAAAATGTATTAATACGTTTATAATTTTCTTCCGTGTGCTCTTCGTTAATTGATTAATATATTTTTTCAATGTTAGTGTAATACGGAATATGTAATTGTAACTCACATTTATCAGCGGGAAAGCAGTTGCAGTCTGGTACTTCAGTCCTGACATTGTTCTTCAGTTTGTCCAAGTGGTCTTGCAACTTTGTTGTCATAGTCGTCGTAGTCGGAGTATGTGGACTGTGCGGTTCTTCGTTCTTTAACTCAGCTTTCTCCGGGGAATCGGCCAGTATTTCATCCTTGGTTTGAAGACCCTGACAACAACCGTCTCTTAGATGCTCGGGAGTCGGCTGTTCGGTCCCACCTCTTCGACAGCACCACGAACCAGTTCCCGGTGACACTTTTGCAGGTCCACCATCACCACGAAACTTATAATCTTGAGCAATCTCTCGATTCTCTTCGTTCTCAATGTTAGACGCCTCATGGATATAACTGTGATCTTCAGTATTCTCCTGTTTAATCACACGATCAGAATCGCATTTATCTTGAGAGGTTGTATGATTGGCAGCGTTAGTCTTCAGAAAATCCAGATTATCGCTTTTTATTCCACTTTCAGATATCTTCTGGGACCTCTCGAAAGACGTTTCTTCAATTTGATCCATGCATAATCTTTGCTGGAAAGACTTGTCATCGATGTTTTGATCTTCATTGTTTTTTCCTTCTGTTTCCCAGGAATGTTGATCCTTGTCTTTGTCGCATGATTGACTTTTATTTTCAGCGGCAAGCTTCATAAAATTTTCGAAAGCTGTTATTCCATTTTCCGGCAATGCAGAATTATCGTCATCTTTATTATCGATGCCATTATTATTGTGATTATGTTCTCCATCCGTCCATTCCCATAAGCCACCACCGTCGGGCAAACTATCTACCCGAGGGTGGTGGCTATGCGATAAAAAATTACCGGTCAAATTTTCATTAGGTTGCGATATTGAAATGTTCGTCTGGTTGATGAAATGATCCGTGCGTTTTTCTTGCATTTTTTCGTTATTTTCATGCGTATCGCGTATTTGATCGTCCGCTGGATACTCTGAAGCGGATCCATTGTTAATGTTAACGTGTTGCGATTGCATTTGATGATGGTGAGTTTGCTGCTGATGTTGTTGTTGTTGCTGTTGCTGCATCTGCTGCTGCTGCTGCTGCTGCTGCTGTTGTTGTTGTTGTTGTTGTTGTTGTTGTTGTTGGTGCTGCTGCTGCTGCTGCTGCTGCTGCTGCTGCTGCTGCTGCTGCTGCTGCTGCTGCTGCTGCTGTTTGTTCAAAATCATCGATTTCAGTCGGCTATTGAGATTCACTCGATTAGATTGAGCATAAACATTGCTTTCCGAATTATCTTGATTCTCCGGAAATCCATTCGGTTTGCTCGTATCCACTACTGCTTGTTGTTGCCACGCAATTCTCTCTCCTGAATTTTGTATATCCTGCTTTGTCGCCTGTTGTCCCCAAGTCGATTGAGTTTCTGATACAGAATTTACAGGCGACCAAGACATTTGACTGTCCATTTTATTTTCCTGTGGCAGCTGATTTTGCCACTGATGACTCGGAGTCCGTCTAGGACTGGGCTGCGAGTCCTGCCATTGTTGCTGCGGCTGTTGACTATTATCACTTTTTATGCTATTTGGTGACCAATTCGGTTGACTAGTCGGCGTGTCGGGCCACGATATTTGATTGGACGGTGTGAGTCTGGGATTCTGCTCCACCTTGGTTTGCTGCGGCCACTGCTGCTGTTGTTGTTGTTGTTGTTGCTGATGTTGCTGCTGTTGCATATGCTGTCCAGAAGGCGTCAATCTCGGATTTTGTTGAGATCCTTGCATCTCCGGACTATTTTGTTGCCAGTTACGCTGGCCAGAAGGCGTCATCCGCGCATTTTGTTGAGCATTACTGTGCTGGTGATCTGCCAGCTTCGGAGAGTGTTGCAACCAAGTCTGATGTTGAGACGATTGTTGATTGGATGGTGTCAACCGCGAATTTTGCGGATCCCTTAACTTCGGACTCTGTTGCGACCAGTTTCCCTGAGTTTGTTGTTGCTGGTTCTCAGCGTTTTCGGACCACGACTGTGGCGTTTGGGGTTCCTTCACGCTTCCAGACTCCCAGCTCATGTGACTCGCTGGTCTTGGCAGTTCCTGTGGTTGCATTTGAGTAGTTTGTTGTTCCACCTGCGGCTTTATGTTGCCTTGCATATTTTGCTGTTGCTGCGGTGGAGGCTTCTGCGGCTGTTGCATCGCTCCTTCCTGCCAATTCATGTTGCTGTTGACACTACTGCTCATCTTTCCGCTTGTATCTGACCATATATGTCGTTGACTATTGTCAACTAGCGATTGTTGCTGTTGCATTTGCGTTTGTTGGTGGTGTTGCTGTTGTTGCTGCTGAACCATTTGCCATTGGTTCTGCGATGATTGCTGACCCATTTCCACGTAGCCTGGATACCCGTTAGAGTTGTGTAAACTCTGTGGGTCCGGTTGAAGTGGATACCCAGGCATCTCGTTTCCCGACACGTTGGTGGCGGCGATCGTCGCGAATCCCTTTACTTGCGTATCCGCGGCGTTTTGTTGTTGCTGTTGCTGCGGTGGCTGCTGCGGACCTCCTTGTTGCTGTTGTTGCTGACTATCCATGTGCACCGAGCTGCTCCGACTCGTTGGAGTTGTCGACGGAG
This sequence comes from Solenopsis fugax, assembly GCA_003595255.1. NCBI lineage: Eukaryota > Metazoa > Arthropoda > Insecta > Hymenoptera > Formicidae > Solenopsis > Solenopsis fugax. Next base: position 9,406 of record QKQZ01044378.1, on the reverse strand, counting down.
GTGGCGCCATCGTCACGTCCTGCAAGAAGCCCCGTTTTGCGGTGTGTAGCGTTCGATGCAAATGCTTCATATGATTCTTAGAACGGCTATCGAAATAGGGACAAATAGGAGAAAATCGTGAGAATTGGATCCGCGCGTGTAACAAAGTATAAGTCTAAGTGTAAATCCGTTACAATATATGGTTATCAAAAAGTTTACTTATAGTTTGAAAATTAATTAATACACACTCTTTCACAAGCTTATACTTAAATGAACTAAAAGCTATGTGCATGTGTACACGTATCCTTTAGTTCATTTAATCAGAAGTTTATGAGTGTGTATTAATTAACTCTCAAGTTAAAATAATCTTTTGGTAACAATATACAGGTATCCGTCTACTTACGACAGAGTTACGTTCCAAGACTTCGATCAAATTAATTATTTATATAATTAATAAGGTTTCCGGTTTTTGATTAGTGTTTTGCTGAAGATCGATGGCTCTCCTGAAATCGTCGGAGATCGATCACTACTATCAAAATTCTTTAAATTAAAAAAAAAGTCATCAAGTCTTTGACTCTCCTGCGGATGATTTGTTCAAAGAGCTGAAGATTCCGATTTAAAGCAGTTAGCAGGGGACTTCATCAGAGCATAAGTCGAATAAAGTACAAAATTGTCAACTCGCGGCCCTTAACATTCCCTGCACCAAGGGCAAGGCGTTACAATAAGTTTTAGCTTCTGATGAAGGGGATGCTGTTGCGCCCACTATTATTTATAAACTTATAAATTTATTATTGATATTATATTTTATATAAATAAAACATTTTTATTTTCAAGCAAAATAATTGTTTTATTACTAAAAATGATTATAGATCACTATTTAAAAAATGACAAAATAAAATTTTTTTAAGAACATAATTCTTAATATAATATTTGTTATTATAAAATTAATATTTTGCTTAAACACAGACTTAACTTCAAGTGATTAAGATCAATATACTATTTTTCCTTAAAAATATAATTCTAAATATAATATTATTACTCTAAATTTAATATTGTAAAATCAATATTTAATTTAGATGGCGGGTTAACGAGTGCTTATTCAGTATGATCTCACTATAATTTAGTTTATTTTTAGTTAATAGCATGCCGGTTGTAGGTTGGAAAATTCGTAAGTCGAGGGTAATCGTAAATAGAAGGATACTTGTATTGTGGAAACGGGCCTCACTTACGTAATTAAAGATACTTACTTGTTGATAGCCATTTACGTAGTCCTGTCGCTCGTAGGCGACTGATTGGTTAGCAGTAGCCGAGGGATCTACAAATTGTCCATTCAATTGCCTCTGAGGCGTTGAAACCACTGCCTGTCCTCCGACAGGAGTCAACGGCGAAGGTTGCCCCGTGATGGTATACTGTCCCGTCGTTCCGGCCCGTTGAAACGCAGACTGATCTGCCGTTATGAACGTTTGTTGCTGATACGCAACTGTAACATTGAAATTAACACATTGATACAGACACGCGATCTTACATAACGTGACACAAAGCAGTTATTTTTCTAATGAGGAACGCTCACAAGGAGATGACAAGAATTGTAAAATGCGAAATGAGATGAGCCATAATAGATTTTTTTGCAATTTTTATTATTTTTTATAAAATTCGGACGTTGCCGGACATTTGTGGATGACAATTAATGTAAAAATATCTATAACACAAATAGAATTCACACTATATGCACATTTTATAAATCAATTATTTTTTTTACAACCGACTACTGCCAACCTTCGGTTGGCAAAAACGGAGGGAGTATACGTTTCACAGAAGTAGATCGGTTGTGATTAAAGATCTCTGCAACTACAATATATATCCTTATCAAATTTTGGTTCCAGACTTAACCAACCTTGGTTTAATAAAGCATATAATTATTACGTGCTTGTACACAGAAAAAAATGACTATCAAATCAACAATTCATTGTTTCATATATAAGCAAGAATATAAAATCTTGGAAGAAATTTTGTTTCTTCATGTAAGCAAATTATGTCTGATCAAGATTATCAAATTCTTCCAGAAGATTTTATGTTCTTGCTTATATATGAAACAATGAATTGCTGATTTGATAGTCATTTTTTTTCTGTGTACGTATGTAGGATACATCGCATTAAAACGATTTGAAATTTGAACTTTTCACCGCGCACCGATTGAAGCGCCCACAATTCGTCCGCCAACTTCAGATCGTTGAAAAGCGCGGACGGAGCGTGTCGCGTACTCGAGTAACAGCAAGTCGCGAGCGATCTTTTGTTAGTAAAACGTGTTTCGCGGTATTCGCGCGATCGAAAATTGTGCTATTATTGTGCTGAATACTGAATTCCGTATCACTCTTCTCCGCCTCTCTGCATTTCCGGGCGAATCGTCACATCGTGTCGCGTCGCGTCGTACAGTTACCCTTGCTTTCCATTCAACGCGCAAAAAGAAATCTCGGTCTTTGGTCTGTTTACACGGGCGCGTTTGAACAAAACACGCATTTGATTGGAGTAATCTATAAAGAACACGCGTTCGCGCAAAATAGCGTATGCACGGAAAGCAAGCGTCGACCGGCATTCCTCGATTCAGCATTCCTAACCCTAATGTGTCGCGCGCGGTAAACCGGAGTGTTGTCCCCATCGAAAATTTCGACGATGACCAACGAAACGCCACGGAGACGAAAGCGAGGCGGTCCTGAATCGCGATACGTTTAATCGGGAAATATCGGTCCATATCGGTAATTAGTCTTGTATTCGTTGCGCTTTGGTAATTAGCGCGCGCGCGTCCTCGCTCGCTCATGAAATCGCGTTCTCGCGTGTGTGTGTGTGTGTGTGTGTGTGTGTGTGTGAGTGCCATGGGGAAGCAGCTCAAGCCGCCCCGTAGGATTCCGAGAGGAGGAGCCGGCCTGGGTGGTGTCGGGCACCCATGAGGGGCGGCAGGTAGTAAGTAACCCATCATTTACTTGTTATTACTTATAATATGTATTTTTAATTAATTTATTATAAAAACCTTTCATGATATAAATGTTTGGAGAAAAACGTAATTGATTTATATTTTATAATAAGAGATAATTGATTTATATTATAAAAAATTGTATGTTCGTACGTCAGCTTTGACGCACACAAAGCCAATTATATCATACTTTTTTTTAATAAGGGAGCATATAATAAATAATGTGTGTAAAATTAATTTCTAACACATAGAAAACATATACGCTTTTATTAATCAATACACAGAAAAAAATTAATATTAAATCAACATTTATTGTTTCACATATAAGCAAGAATATAAAATTTTCTTGAAAGAATTTATAATCTTAAACAGACATAATTTGTTAACTTCTTCTTGTAAGCAAATTATGTCTGTTTAAGAGATTAATTCTTTCAAGAAGATTAGTTTTCTTGTTAAGAAAACTAAATGAGAAGCACTTGAGGTCCTAACGATGTTTTAGGCGTATGCGACCCGCATGTTATAATCTCGATAAAGAGCAAGATTCTGTGTCTCATGCCTCGACATTCGAGACAATACTCATGGCTCATCTCATTTTACAACTTTTGCCATCTTTTTGTTAATTTGTACACGGATGAATGGTTGTTTTGCTGAGATATCTTTAGCTGGATACAGATCTAAAAATAATTTTTTGTTGGACCACCAAAATAATTATGAAAGACATTCAAGGATGATGAGCAGTAAAAAGTTTTGACATTCCGTCAACCAGCTAGATTGTCCTGCATAATTAATTTAACTAATAAAATTATTTGCAGATCTGTATCCAGATAAATTTTTAGATACTATAGCAAAACAGTTCTTTCTGAGTAGTTTAAGAAAACGGTTAAGAAGACTCTACTTCAAAAACTTTATATATATATATATAGTTTTATACATGATTATTTAGATCGGAATATCCGGAAATGAACGGATAAATCTGTTCAAACCCTCACTTTTTGAACAGATTTATCCGTTTATTTCCGGATATTCCGATCTAAATAATCGCAATATCCATTTGTTACTTTTTAACCGGATTAAACATTTTTCTCAGTGATATATATATATATATATTTTTTTTTTTCAGAATGACAATGATTTGAGAGCTATCACGCGAGCATTGTCTGCTTCGTGTTGCTACCATCTCGTTTGAATCACTCACCTGGTTGAGGATGATAAGGTGATGCCGCGGTGCCATACTGAGTGTGATACCTCAACTCTTCGAGTTGATTTGGTGCGGGTATCTGCTGAATGAATTGCTGAGGTGGCCACGGTGCTGGTGACGTTTCGACCGCAACGGCGCCAACTCCCTGATGCCAAACCGTATTTCCAAATCCAGCTGCGGGACGGAAACCGGCACCGGAATCACCATAAAATGGCATCACTCCGGGTGACTGCGCATAGAGAGAACAGAAAAATCGTTTAGCGTCTTCTCCAGACTGTGAACTTTTCTTTGTCATTAACGCGTCGATGATTGAGGACCAAAGTTTGAATGAAGTCTATATCAGAGGTAACATTTTATCTTGTGCACTCTGCTTCGGGAAATCTAGGTACAATTCCCGCATATATATATATTTTTTTTAAAACTATTTTATCGTGTAATAAATAACAACGATAATGGTAATCGTCCGGGATAAAATGACGCGCTGCGCGCGTAAAAATGGAGCTGTGCGAGTTCACTTTCGTTTATTTTCGTTCGCCCCGGCCGTTCTCTCGGCTTTGCCTCCCTGTCCCGCGTTCTCGGTCGGCGAGACAGAACGAGAGAGGAAGCTCGGCGAGCGGGGATGGAGCGACGGAGACGGCGTCGGAGGGAAAAAAAAGGACGTATCGAGGCACGGCGAGGAGGCAGAGAGGAACCGTCCGCAGCGATGCGAGTCGAAGGAGAGGAGAGAGAGAGCCGGCAACCTCGCAGCCAGACTGTAAAACTTTCTGCAAAACGAGAAGGGAGAGTCAGGACGATTGGTTCGTTCGTTCGTTTACCGCGGCCGATCTTTTGTCATCCGCTCACGCAGCGGTTGCCCCGGTAAAATACGCGCGCGCGCGACGAACGACGACGCGTCCCGTCTCGAGAACGAGCTGAATATTCGAAACGCAAGCTACAATTCTAGATCACGATTGCCAATTTTTGCACTAATGTTTCGCAGCAGATCGATGGCTCTTCTATCCGCAATCGCCGGAAATCGAAATCACTATTACTCAAATTTTGTCTAAATTGGTAAAGAAAAAAATCGATCAAATCCTGCCGAAGATTCATTCAAAAAACCGGTTTCCGACTGAAAACCAGAAAGGTCATACTTCATACAACTTTCTTAAAAAAAGAGGTCATCAAAATTTAGAACAGTCAGCTGGAGACTTCTTCCGTTTGTTGGAGAACCGGAGATTCATTCGAAAAACCGGAGTCTTCGAACATCACAGAGCTGGCAACCCGTGATCCGAGAGATCTTTAGACAGTTGAGAGGGGCCCTATCCGTTTCGTCGTTCACTGAATTGACACTTAGCTAACGAGCAATCCCCATCGAGCGATTATACACGCGGTGCTCCAAAATGCAAAAGCGTTGATAAAACGGAGCACACCCTCAAATATATGAAGGTATTTCACGTTTGCATCATATGTGCATACATGAAAGGTGCAACAGAGTTTATATTAGAAAGAAGCAAGTGCACGATATGAACCCTTAAATGTCTGACATTGGACGCGTTATCGCGTACGAGCTATTGAAACAAACGGCCCGTGCCGAACGTTTGGTCGTTCCGAGAGTCGTCTATCCTGAAGCTTGGGGAGCCGTCTCTCTCTTTCTCTCTCTTTTTCTCTTTCTCTCTCTCTTCGAGAACCCCTCATAGTGGCCGTGAATCGGTGTTTGTGGTCGAGGCTGATAGCGTCGAAGAGCCGGGCGTCTCGCCAAGCGTGGCATGGGATTCTCTCGGTATCATCCTCCTCCTCCATCTTACACGCACACACTTGGGTATACGCTCGCTCGCGCGCGCGCGCGCGCTTTCTCTCCCTCGGGGAGAAAATCCTTCCGTTCTCGTGGCATCGTGACCTAGGGCAACTTAAGACCCCGGCGTGATAAAACGGAACGTTCTGTGACAGCACCCAAACATGACCCTCGGGAGAGCCAAGTTGCCCTTCCGGTGGCTATATTCGCGGGAGAGTTTGTCGACCCCGGTCGCCGGCTGGCCGGCCACTTTTCGCCCACTCCCGTTTTCCCGATCTTACTACCTGATCGATGTAACGCGATGAGTGCCTGGATCTCTCTCTCTCTCTCTCTCTCTCTCTCTGAGGAGAGAATTTCCAACGCAGGGAAGAGAGAAGAGGCGAGGAAAGGGAGTGGAGGAAAGGGATGCACGCGGACAGGTGCCGTTCGTTCGTCCCTCTCGCTTTCGGCGAGCGCTCGCGTGCGGCTAAACCGCATGTATGTGGCGACGGGAACGCAATTCGCAATTTGTGCACCGCCAACGATCGGACGGCGGCATTTCGCGGTTTCGGTTTATTGCATAATTGGGCGCTCCGACGAGTAACGTTGATTCCTTTATCGCCGCGGCATTAGCAATTATCGTGTCGCGCGCGACACCGAACGTGTTTGCCACGGTCGGATATAGTCGCGTTTGAACGCGCGAAATGCACAATTAACGCCGGGCGTTAGACATCAATGAGACTGCCCTCGCATTTAAACGCAACGCGGAGCAGGGATCGAAACGTACAAATAGATATTTCCTGCCCGTGACGTATTTCGCGAATGTATAAGTTTATCACGCTCGTCTGGACGCGTGATAAATCGATGTTGCGGCAATGATAAAGCCAACGATAGACATTTGTACGCACGCATTACGGACGCTACGCGTAACATATCGTTATGCAAATTAAGATGATCGCGACTGCGTATGGCAACGTTCAGATTAATTAACAATTTCGATTCAGGCGAATTAATAGTATTTCGTGTATATTATGTGTTTCAGTGTTTACTTGCAACTTTTGACGCGATTTTTTGACTGAAGCCTATCGACTTTCCTTTTATCCCTCGCATTTTAATGACGAATCATCAGGTGTGCGTAACTAATAATAAACTAATAATAAAACGCGCGCTGTCTGTCTCAGGGGCGTTTAATACTCGATAAGTCCAACGTATGTTACGTGAAAAATGATGTTCGTGATGAAGTGGGCGCAAAAAAACAAAAAAAAAAAGAAATGCGCTTCAGTTGCAAGGTTACGGATTTTTATTTATTGCCAATGCAATACGCAGTATCTCTTTTCGATATATCGATTCGTTTATTTAATTAAAGAATACACACGTGAGTTTCGCGCGTGTGCGTAGGCGATGCGTGGACGAATCTCATTTGCCATTGAGAGTCCCAGCGCCCGCGATCGTTTCAAGGATCCGCGAGGAGGAAAGACGGCAAAAATAATTAAAATATTAACATCGGCGACTGGAGAGAAGACGGGGCAGCATGTATCAAAGGTGAATCTCCATATAGGAATCGCGGGGGTGTACCCTCGGTGGCGGGGGTCTACCCCCGGTGGCGTACCCCTGCGACGCGAGCGGCTACCCTTGCCGGCTTCTATCGTATCGTTACTCCTGCTCCACCTCTTGATACCGCTCGCTTTTCATCGCTTCTCTCTTTCTCTCCTTTCGTCCCCGGGATACGTTGCTCTCCTCTTCCCCTCTCTCACTCTCACTCTGTCTCCGTCTCTTTCTATCTCTCTTTCTCTCTCCGTCCCTCTCGGTAGGTCGGTGGTTCCTGTTCCTGCGGGTATTGATTCGCGTTGGCGGCCGGTCACCGCCCCCGCACTCACTGTCTGCCGGTAGTCTACCCTTGCCCTCCATGTTACGCCGCTATTTCGGCAGTCGATTCCTTTGCAGTCATGGACCGTCGCGAGCAACGTCGCTTCGCGAACGTTAATATTGTCTTTACATGTCCTAACCGGCCCGATTTGATCCCTAATAAGACGATTTTTGTAAAGCCTTTTCACATTTTCAATTTTACGATCTCTTAACTCGACGTCTAATATCTTAGGCGCGCATCTGGCGTGTCTTGTAAGTTTCTAATTTTTTTATCGCAACAATATTTAATATGGCAAAACAGGGAACGATGGGGATGGATCATCCTTCGCGTAATTTGAACAATCTTGATAGGGAGATTTAAAACTTACCATAGAGACGACAGGTGGTGGCGGGTTGCCGTTTCTAAGGGCGCCCGTTTGTTGGTTCGCCGCCGGATTGAGATTGTCCTTGGTCTGCTGCATGGGATCTGCCTGGTGCAAAGATTGTTGCGTTTGTTGCTGGTGTTGTTGCTGTAAACCGCCAATACCACCCTGCGGACTGCCGAGACCAGCTGGTGCGCTATCAGGTGTGCTGACCTGCCGTGCGATTTTCCGGTAACTCTGCAACAAACATTTGTCGCATTTATCGCACGTGTTTCGCACATGTGTGAAATTCATGGAGAACTGTATAATCTCAAAAAGAAATTTTAAGAAGACTCTAGAATAAATTTGGACGGTAATACAAAAATCAAGTAATAGGAAAATCTGGTCCCAACATAATTTATTCTAGGTTAGAGATCCGTTAATTCTACGTCGCAAGAGCTTCCTGATTAAAATATACAAGTTCGTTGATCGAATTTATGATTGACTTTATGACTGAGCTCGACACCATGGAGAAACGATACGTGTCGCGAAGGGTCGAGAAAGTTAGACTCGAATCGTAGGAAGAAAGGATAGTACTAAAGCCAGCTATACGGCAGTGGTGACCCTAATGCTAAAAATAACGACACGGCTTAAGTAGGCCGAGGCGGCTGAAACGGTTTCCATAGTTCAACAAGCATCGTCAACCGAGCTGATGATCAGGCTGTCTCCCCCTACGAATATCTCCCTTCGCGAATTTGGCTAGCTAATTTCTCAAGGCCATTTTGCCGCAAAGCGTCTCAAGTCGCTTTTGCATTTCGATATACACACATATCTATCAAATGTGTATTATATTATGCATCGATTTATAAATAGGCGGGACGTTGCCGAGTCAGACCCACGCTAAGCTCGCAAGGAGAGTTCCTTTCCTTCCCTTGCAGAGCATTTGTCACCCACCGAGACGCTTGGATCAGCATTTTGAAATTCTTGTTCGTATGCAACGCCATAAAAACGAAAGATATCAATTCTAGTGTTTCATCAAGACAAGAAATTTCGNCGGTTTTCTTGTCTTGATCATTTCTTGATATTGCATTTCTTGTCTTGAATTCAAGAATCTTGAATTTCTTGAAATTTCTTGATTTTTTTATACATATTACAATTTAAAAAATACTCAACTATTTTATGTTAATATTATCATAATTCCCGTCATGATATACAAAGTGTAATAATTACATAATAATAGGAAAATAGTATTAAACACATTAATATATTCTTTTCTTTGTTTTTTATACAATAAATGATGTACT
>QKQZ01044376.1:0-12394 GCA_003595255.1 Solenopsis fugax | reverse complement strand
TGGGGCGCCTTACTGGCGCCTACATTTTGTGTGACCCTACGAGGTCAACAATAGTCAACAATCCGTCTAGATCCATTAGTTAACGGTGTGAACGTGCGGTGAATGATCTCAGGTGATGTGATAACAGCGCCTACATTCCATGTGACCTTACGCGGTCAACAACAGTCAACAATCTGTCTAAATTCGTTAGCCAACGGTGTGAACGTACGGTGCACGGGTGCAGTGCGGTGAATGATCTCAGGTGATGTGATAAACGATTTTTATTCTACGAGATCCACCAGCATCGCATCGTACTCCGAACTCTCGTAAAATTTGTTAAACCTGTATATGCGTGTCAAGTAACTATCGGTTGATAATCAGGGTTGGATAACAGTTAAAAAGTTATCTTCGGGACCTGACAGATTCGAAATGTTCCCTCCTACAACGTGACCTTTGACGTTTAATGGGCTGCGTAACTTTCTTTCGGAGATTGATCCCGTGAGTCTCGAAAGAAACAGAGTACATTCATCTCGCTTTCCACCATGAAGATAATCATTCTCTGTATCAGATATCGACGTATTATTTGGCGGAAGAATTTTTATCTAGTCAAATCAATAACTCTGAGCTATTCTTTCTTGAACGCGTTGAAAATACAATTATTTCTCGCAATTTTTTCACGGGTGAAGTCGCGGATGAAAAGTTAATTGCATTCGTCGCGTCTTAATTCATTTCAATATCGAAATTGCCGTGCAAAATATCGTGTGATTGCCCGCGTTTCGTTGTGCAAGGAAATGTGCAGTGAAGTGCTACGACACTAACAACCCGGACTGTCTGAGAGGAGGAGGAGGCCTAGGAAAGGCATCAGGCGCCGGCGGAGCAACATGCGGTAAATATAATCTTAATTCATTTAATATATATTACATCCTCTTTTATTACATCATTTTTAATTGGATAATTATTTAGAAAATAAAAATTGCAGAAAGATTTTTATATACCCTAGCGAAAACAAAGCGTAAAGCAAGCGTAAAGCATAAATTGGAACATCGGTACATGAAGAAAGAATGATGAAAGCATAATCGAACTCTTTATAAAGCATAGATTGAAACATTGGGGCGTAGACGCTTGTATGATGCTTGTATAACACTTCAAAAAGCTTTTTTTTCGCCAAAGTATGAAATCTATAGAATCTTGAATTTAATGAATAAAGTATTCTAAAAAATTACATGATTATTCTATTAAGCATTTTTTTAATACAAATATAGAATTGCATGATGTAAATATTTTTTAAAATATTAATTGTCTTTTCTGTTCTGTTTTAATTTGGATTTTACATTTGTTTGTTACAGAATCATCGTAACGACGTTGCAGAATAACTCCGCTGTTGCGCATCGGCTGGTGAGTGATAAATAAACTTTTATGATTGTGGTTATAGAATAAATCTATGACAATTACTTCAAATATAATGCAAGAATGTTTATACTGATAAATTAATGATGAGCAATAAAAGCTATTGCGAATATAATAACACACTTCCTGAGAAGTGTATTAAAAGTGGTAGGCAGCATTATCTCTGCTGTACGTGTCCTTTGGAATAAGGCCACTGAACTTGACACACGACTTATCATGCCATAATACTTCTAATAGAGTCCATATCTCATGACTTGTCAACGCAGGTGGTAAATCTTCTAATGGAGGGGATAAACGTCCTCCATATGAGCTGATAATAAACAACAAGGAACTAATTTGTTCCTTTGTTGTTAGGAAAACAGTTCAATTGGATAGAACATCTGATGAATAACATTTCTCGTTAATGAATCAGATTTCTAAATAACAGATAAAGGCCCCTAGACAATACCATGTCCAAAATCAGGACTTTAAACATAGTAAAAGCAATTAAAAAATGTCTTTAACATATATAGCATTTTAATGTATACAACATTTTAGCAATGTTGCAGCAACTTTGCAACATTTCTATAATATTGAAATGTTTTGTGCAGCATGTGAAGCTACACATTATGCTGGAAGATACCTTTAAGTCGTTTTTAAGTCTATCTCCTGACTTCCAACATGAGTGCTGTCTGGGATCATGACAAATGAATAAAAGAGTATAGAAAACAGCAGAGGAAATTATCTCTTAATTTATTCAGCATTGATCATTATCATGGTCTCTGTGTGAATATAAGTGCTTTCCAGCTATATACATAATATACTCACAGTGAACCATTTTATCTTTGTTGTTTGTCAATATTAAACTGTGAATCATTTTATCCTTGTTTGTCAATATTAAACAAGGATAAAATGATTCTCTGTGTTACATAGTGTCGTCTGTGTTGTGTAGCTGGAAAGCACCCTATTTTTGCGTAATAATTACTGAATTCTTTGTGGAAAAATCGATTAGAGAATTTCCTAACTTTTACAATTGTTAAATATATACCTTTCAGACACACTTTTCATCGATTATTATTTTTCGTGCTTCCTCCTTTCTCTCAAATTATTTCATTTTCCATACGGAATACGATACGACTGATATGGTATCCACCGAAATGAACGGTTTGTGTTCCTCCTGTGAAGATTTTTAAATTGACGAATTACGCGTCGAAGGCATGAATGGATTCGTGCATAAAATGTGACCATTTCCCGCGCACACAGCAATGTCCATGGTGGAAAAAACCACACTAGAGAAACGTCGGTCGGTGCCGAAGATGGCAGCAATAGTAGCGGTTTGCTGAAGTCACTAGATTTATGAAGACACTAGTGGCGGTACTGTGTTCCTGATGTATTTCTGAACGCAACTATCATTCACGTGTGTAGTCATGTGTCATGTGCAGTGAAATTTGAGGTTATGATGTTGAGTTTCCATCAGTTTCCATGATATGACTACATTCGCTTTTATTGATGTATTTGTACATACACTGTAATATACATCATTTTTAAGCGTTAATTAAAAACGCTTCTCTGCGAAATGGGGCGTATTCAACGTAAAGGAACACTGAACACTAAGAGCAAGAGTAACAAGTCTAAATCAATACAAAAAACGCGTAAGCAGTTGCGTAAAGAGAAAAGGCAACAGAAGAAGGTAAGTAGAGCAACATATTATCAAAGGAAGAAATCGAAAAATCAGTCAGAGAAAACTTCGGAGAAAATATCAAAAAATAACAGTGATGAATCGACAATAAAAGCGAATGGCATCAATCAAGTATCATCGACGAAGACGCAAAAACGACGAAGGTCCAAAGATACGAAAGAAAAAAAAATACAAAAGAATGTGAAAAAGCAAAGGATGGTACAATTAAAGCAGGCCAATCTGGATGAGGACAGGATGATTAAGCAGTTGGAAAAGCAATTGAAGTTGAATAAACGAAAGAGCAAATCTATTCCGAAGTCTTTTGTATCAGATGGATTAGATTGTATCCTTTATAATTTGTTTGTGACTAAAAATTTTTTTATAAGAGTATTAAAATTTTTTTTTTATTCCGTGTAGAATTAAAGACTCAAGATTTGGATAAGAGAAAGGGAATCAAAGAAAGTGAGAATGAGAGAGAAAAAGAAAGAATATCTTGATCTTTTTGGATTGTGAAATAAATGATTTTTTAGTGGTGAATAATGAAAGACAATAGAAAAACAAAATAATAGAATGATAATAGATTCTAGAACAAATTTGTATGTATAATAAGATATAGGTCAAAGCTGCATTCCAAAACATCCTCTCCGGGCTGTATTCATAGTCGATTCTTATATTTGAGACCATCTTAAGTACTATCTTTAGATGTCGTCAACCAATCAGAGAGCTGTATTGGCATCTTAAGACATTACTTAAGACGATCTTGAAATAAGAATCAACTATGAATACCAGCCTCCGAGGAAAATTTTACTCAATATAATATAGTATACATTATGTGTACTATATATTTCGAGTAAAATTTTCCTCGAAAAGAACGTTTTGGAATCTAACCTTAATATATAAAAAATAAAAAGTATACAGGATGTTCTGAAATTTGAGAATCAAAATACTATACATAAAAGTTTTCAAAAATTAAGTAAAACAGTTATTTGCAAATCTTTATTTCAAACAGTAGTTTTTTGATATATAAGGATTTGCAGCTAGCCAGTCATAAATTATATTTAAATTATCGTATTATCCGTGAATTAGGTGTATGGTGTCAGTGACTGTTTGGTAAATGACCATCTAAATGTAATCTCTGATTGACTAGCTTTAAGCTTGTTTATCTCAAAAATTATTACTTGAAATAAAAATTTACAAACAAATATTTTACTTAATTCTTTTAAAACTTTCTTGTTATAGTATTTTAATTCGTGAATTTTACCTTCTATATTAAAGATAAAGAAATTTAAAACATTTAATATAGTTTCTAAATGATTAATAATGTTGGACTATTCAAATATTGTGCAATAATATTATACATTTAGAAGCTGCTTAAGAAAATGTACTGCGCAGAAATCTATAAATCTGTTCTTTTATATTTATATTTTCATATTTATATCAATCATTTATATTTCCTTAATATGTAATTAGATCTTTTGGATTTCTGTGATTCAGAGAATAGGAATCACATAGTTGAGACTGAAAAGCAATTGATAGAAACTGGATTTAGTAAAGAATTTGAAGAGGATTTAAATTTGGCTATTGGTAAAAATGTTACTGAGAATGGACACAAAGAACATACCGAGGAAGATGCCTCAGATAATAATGAAGATTCTGAGCAAGATAATAATAGAAATTCTAAGCAAGATAATAATGAAGATTCTGAACAAGATAATGAGGATTCTGAACAAGATAATAATGATGATTCTGAACAAGATAATAATGATTCTAAGCAAGAGTCAGAGAATGAAAGTCTTTTATCTGATGAAAATTTAATCGAAGATAATAGTAAAGAAACTTCTGAAGAGATGAATATGATAAATATAAAATCTAAAAAATATACAGCAGATGAGAAAGATGAAATAGTAAATGAAGAGTCGAGTCACAGTAACATATCAGAGCAGTCGGATGATAATGAAAACTTATGGGAAGACATTTATGGTAGGCAAAGGGATAAAGAAGGCAATATTGTAGCAAAGAAATATGTGCCACCTGCAGCACGCATTACAAGTAATATTTCTTCTGATGATGAGAAAATTCGTAGATTAGAAAAACAGCTGAAAGGTATTTTAAATAGATTGGCGGAGCAAAATATGCATACCATTGCAATTCAGGTAATTGGTTCTAGATTAATTTAATAAAAAATAATGAATATAAATAAATATTTATAAATTAACTATCTTTATTAAAAAGAATATTTGTAATTGACAAAAATTTGTTATTCGCATACTTTTAATTTAGGTAGAAGAAATATATATGTCAAACAGTCGTAACAATATGAATGTAATGTTATCCAAACTAATGATGGAAAGTATAATTGCACCAATATTAACCCCAGATCGACTTATCTGTGAACACGTGATGTTAATCGCTATACTACACGCAAATGTTGGTACAGAAGTTGGCGCACATTTCTTGCTGACTATTGTAAAAAAGCTTCATCACATGGTGGAAGAATCTCATAGTGTTGAAAATAAAGAGTTAGATAATATAATCCTTATGATTTCACATCTTTACAATTTCAAGGTAAAATATTAATAATATTACTTTTTACATTCTTACAAATCATTTATATTTCTATTTTTTCTAGGTATATGGTCATCGTCTCTTGTACCAAATATTGGAAAAACTAACAGCAAAATTTACGGAGAAGGAAATCGAACTGATTTTGTTAATCTTAAGGACAGTGGGTTTTCAGTTAAGGAAAGATGATCCAATCGCTTTGAAGGAGCTTATATTAAATTTGCAGCAAAAGGCAAATAATGTTACTCTAGAAAAGTAAGTTGTATTTTTAAATATAGCATATGTAGGTGTACATTTTACCTTAAATTGCTTTCCCTAACTACAGCAATTATATTTTTCTACGTATTTTTTATATTTGTTTTTTATACGCATACTATTTATATTTATATATACTATTATCTTTGTAGCTCAAGAGTAAAATTTATGTTGGATGTATTACTGGCAATAAAAAATAATAACATGAGCAAAATACCT
Organism: Solenopsis fugax; assembly: GCA_003595255.1. NCBI lineage: Eukaryota > Metazoa > Arthropoda > Insecta > Hymenoptera > Formicidae > Solenopsis > Solenopsis fugax. Next base: position 6,315 of record QKQZ01044376.1, on the reverse strand, counting down.
CAATATGATCCATTTCGGATAGATCACTTGAAGAAAATTTTAAAAAGTTTTATTCATAAAGGCAATAATGTTACACAATTTAATGTAACTTTAGAAGATTTACTAGAAGGTATGAGGATTAATACATACATATAATACAATCGAAAGTTATTGATAATCGAAATTTCTTTATTACTGATTATTCTTAAGTAATAAGGTTACATATTTTTTTATCTTTTTTTAGCTGACGAAAGAGGAAAATGGTGGATAGTAGGATCAGCCTGGTCCGGTCTCAAAGATATTGGTAAATTAGAAAAGAATTTGGAAGACAAAAAACAAAAGTACAGTGAGGAGATATTAGAGTTGGCACGAAAACAGAGAATGAACACTGATATCAGAAGAGATATCTTTTGCGTACTTATGACAGCTGAAGATTATTTAGATGCATTTGAAAAAATTCATCATCTTGGTTTGAAAAATCAGCAACAAAGGGAAGTAATTTATGTTATCTTCAATTGTTGCATTCAAGAAAAGAAATTCAATCCTTATTATGCTGTATTGGCGCAAAAGTTATGTGATTCTGACAGAAAATATCAGGTATGTAAATATCAAGAGACGCGGTAGATAAGTAAATGCGCAGTGAGAGAGATCACGTCTCTTTACGCGAGTCAGCGACTTCCGAGCACCCAAGATTATCAGATTAATTCTATACATAAAGAATTGTATATCTGAAAAATACAGCTCTGGTTAGTTGTGTTTTCAAATCAACTGTCAAATGTACAAAATTACAATTCTTTTTGTTCAGTTATCATCTCTGTGAATAATCAAACTTAGATAATAAAATTAAATTTTAATAGTCATACGAACTCCCGTAAGGTTAGCAGTTTTTAATAGTATCTCGTCGGTGCTTTCCTGTATTATTTTAAGTGAAGTTGGTATTATATATCATAACATAAAATTAGTATTACATATCATTAGTATTATATATCATTACAATTATATTGTTCTCTGTTTATAATGAAAATGCAGAATTCATGAGTGAATAGTTTGAAAAAGGATTTTTGGGTGTAACGGTATATTATTTTTTATCTGCGTTCTGCAATGGCTAACATTGGTTAATTGTTACAGTTAACTATACAATATGCATTGTGGGATAAGTTAAAGACATTAGATGATTTAAATACAAAACAGTTAACAAATCTGGCAAAATTTTTGACTTATCTATTCTTGGGCAAAGGTCTTCCTCTTTCCATTTTAAAGGTATACATATATATGTCTACATTATGTCTTATCTAGTTTCTATTTTTATCACAAGATGTTTATCATTATATTTAATTTTAATTATCACATAATTACAGGTGATCCAATTTATGGAATTAGATAAATTAACCATGAGACTTGTACGACAAATCATGCTGGGAATATTATTACACGACAATGAGGAGACCTGTCTAAAAGTATTTGGAAGAATATCTTTATCTCCAAAGTTACAAACTTTCAGAGACAGTCTGAGATTATTTATAAATCATTTTCTTGTAAAAAATATTTGTACTGCTGAAAACATGCAGGAACGTAGTGAACTATTGAAGAAACGGGCGGTATGTGTAGATAAACTTTTAAGTACACGAGAGTCAAAATTTATATTTTAACTAATATTTTTATAATAACTAATATGTATCTACATACAACATACATTTTATATGTATATATTACATATAAACAACTAGATATAAATGTATAAATGTAAAAAATATATTTGTGTTTATACTTCTTATAAAGTGTACTTAATATGATACAAATATTCAAATTTTAATTTTAAAATAATTCATTTATAATATATACGGTATAGAAATAACTAATTTACCTTAAATATCTTATAAAGAGTAAGAAGATAAAGATTTAAAAACATTTCAAACATTGATAATCACAATATGTCTATTGAATATGTTGATTTTTTCAGTAATGTAAATAATGAACACATAAATTATTGACTTGCAATAATTTAATGTATTATTGCTGATGTAGCAATTTGATAATAATTTTTAATATATAAATTATAATTTGTTTAATATATAAATTATTCATTGAAAACATTACGTGAGAGTAAAGCAAATAAAATAGAAAAAATTACAAGAAGCACATTACAAATAATATAACCAATATATAATTTAAAAAATAAAAATTATAAAGTTAAAAAGAAACATTGTATAATATTCTCTTAAAAATTGTTAATATTCTTGGTAAATTATTATGAAATAAAATTATTCATTTAAATTTTCATAATGATTCAGTATACAAACACCAACTAATAGTAACATAACATCAATATTTAATTTCACACTGAACATTATAAGTGTAATATAACATACGTAGTACAAACACAATAGTTACACTTGAGTATAAAATTATAAATTGATATTACTAATAAAAGAAGAAAGTCCGCTTTTTTTATGTAGAAATTTACGTTTGATTGATGACAGTTTATTGATGTTTGTAGCGTTTATTATCAATGTTACGCTTACAATTAGATAACTTAAAATTTTCACTTAGATAAAGACTAGATAAATTACATATTTAATTGTATCTTAGATAAGATAAATGATTTATTTTAATTTATCTAGATAAAAAATGAAATTATATATGGTTTTGTCTACATTTTTTAGATAATATCGCTGTTGAGTAAAACAATTTAGAATGGTAACAATATGGTAAAATTTAATTTTTATTTCTTAGAAACAAAAGTTTTTAAATGTATCTTGACAAAAAATATTGCTCTTTGGATTTGAAATAATACGCAAATAAAAATAAAATTTGAAAAATAGAGAGAATATATAATGTGAGTTATATATTCTCTCTATTTTTCAATTATCTGTTATCTACTTTGCTATTTTACAGCAAAAAAACAAGAAGCTACAAGAAAATAAATTTAAAAATATCAAAGCATGAGACAAGAGTGGTATTATATAATTCATTTGATGCAATGGGAATTTCATACATTTTGTGCACGTCGTAAATAATAAACAGTGCCTGCCATTATCTATATATATGTATATGGCAGGCACTATTTATTATTTATGACGTGCACAAAATGTATGAAATTCCCATTGCATCAAATGAATCATATAATATCACCCTTGTCTCATGCTTTGATATCTCTAAATTTGTTTTCTTGTTGCAGCTTCTTGTTTTTTGCTGTAAAATAGCAAAGTAGATAACAGATAATCAATTTATAATTTTCTAAATCTATATAATTGAAATTGAATTAATAAACATTTCATAATAATTGCGATATATATTTCTTGTTGCGCAAGATATAAAATAATAACATTTTTATATTAATGTTTATATTAATGTTAAAGTATATATTGAATAAGTATAAGTATTAAAGTTGCGGAGGTCATTTATGAATCAGATGACATTTATGGATGTATGAACTTTATAATATTTACAATTAGTGTTTAATTTCCATTATACAGATGATTCAACTCGGAAAAAATATTTTTTATATATAACAAATTATTTCCCTGGAATTTATCGAATTGAACAAATGAGCCATAAGATTTGTATGATAAATCAGACTCGAATTATTATTACATGAAGATGAGAAAACTTGTTTGGAAGTATTTTAAAGAATTAATCTTTAAATCCTTATCTCCAAAGTTGCAAAGTTTTAGAAAAGGCTTCAGAATATTTATAAATTATTTTTATTAATAAAAGCCTTAAGGCCACTTCAAACAACTTTTGATTAATCAACCAATTAATCCATTGGAATTAACCAATCGCATTTGTCATTTTATATAACAGACAAATGCGATTGGTTAATTCCAGTGGATAAACCGGTTGATTAGATTAATCAAAAGTTGGTTGAAGTGGTCCTTAGATTTATTTATTAGTCATTTTTGTCTAGTAAAAAATAGGAGGTAAAATTAAAAATGATGATCCATAATTTTTAATAATAATTTATTAATTAACTATTGTCGTAGAATAATGTATGTGTTACGATTCATGGTTTTGGCTTCTTTTATAGTTTATACATGATGTATAAATAGACTCGTAAACATAGTGCAGCGGATTAGTGCAGCCGGCTATACCATATCGATGAAGACGCACATAATCATCGCAATTAACCATGCCATCTCCATTGCAATCCTATTAAATTAATGCGCATTAAATGTTAAATCGGGGAAGTTATAGTAAGATCAGAAATGTAGACATTAAACTTACCCGACTGAATTTGCTCACATAGTTTTTTACCGCCTCAGCAGCGCAGCTTATTTTATTGGCGCAACTACGAAACGCTAAATGAAAAAAAGTTATTTCTATAATATACTTTTTTATTAGAATTACAATATTTCTATTTGTTAATCACTACAATAAATAATGTAGAGGTAAATATATAAATTCTGGGATAATTTTATTAATGTGTTGATTAATGACTGAAGAAAAAAATCATGTATTTAAAATTCGAACTAATTTAAAATATTTACAACATAATCGATATCCTACTATGATCACGATGAATCAACCCATTTAAATTAAGAAATTGACATATCAGTCGAAAACGGATTTTGATACTAAATAATAATTTCCTATATGATTTTATATACAAACTGCGCGCCGCATATTTGTCAGACTTAAAAGAACTGTTAAGTAGAACCAGAAATGGTAACATTATGAAAATTAATTTACTAATCAATTTAATTTTGATGACAACAAGCATCTCCACGATCTTTACCTATCATGAAACTGTAAAATCAAAGAATTTGTTGTGAAACTCTGCAAAGAGTTTGTTGTGAAAAATTACCTATTAAAATATTTTTACATTGGAGCCTCCCATATCCGAAATAATAGGAAGACAAAATTATTCGGATAAGGGAATTTTCGGATAATAGAATAAACACATTTTTATATTAAATTTCATCACGTTCGAGAGCTTTAATTATTTCATATTTTGTTTCAATATTTAAAACTATACGTTTTCGTTTAGTTCCCATGTAATATGTTTCCGTTGCATAGAGTACGCTGTTAGCTTCGTACTAAATTGTTCTATTTAGGATATAATCAGTCAAAAAGAAGTCACGTAGAAGAGTATGTATACTTAAACAGTTTGTAAACATTACCACAGAACGCTGTTCGGATAATGGAACATTCGGATAGTAGAACGTTCGGATATTAGAATATTCGGGTAATGGAACTTCGGATATGGGAGGCTCTACTGTATATGAGAATATTCCATTTCATATCTTCTTTTATACATAGATTTAAATCAGGAATAGTCACCAGTAGTCACCTATTCTATAACTCTTAGCGACAATTCGGTATCGTTACAGCGTTGTTGCGCAGATATTATACTCGTATATGGTATAAAAGCTGCGCAACGATACTGTAACGATACCAAACTGTCGTTAAGAGTTACAGAATACGCCTACTTTAGTGTTTTTTGTGTACACTCCAGCAACAAAAAATAAAGCTCAGTACAGTTCAGTACGATATTACATTTATTCCGATCAGGAAAGTATAAAAGCGCGCGGCTATATAAAGAAAGAAGAAATAAAATTCTCAGTAAGCAAAAAACGTTGGAGTAATATTTTTGAAATGTTGATTTTATGTATTGTTTGAACGTTTCAAATAATATATGAATTTCAAAAGGATTATTATTACTGGTTATTAGCCAGTCATGTCAGTTTGTTGACATTGAAATTGTACAAAACATTAAATACGACATATTTCAAAACATTACATATTACTGAATATCATCAATATTATTGTAATTACGTGATATAAATGATTTTATGTTTACTGGATTGACTAAGTATCCAAAGTATTTTGCATGAGAAAATTAACTCACCAATATCCTCGTCAGCATAATCACGATCGACAAGTGGTTTTCCAGCATCTACCCAATAACTTTTTGTCATACGGAAAGCCCCACATACTGGTCCCTCACAACGTAAAGTGTTATTACATCCAGAAGTAACTAAGCATATACAGCCCAAGCATCCTTGCGATATATATTGAGCTGTTGAGCAACCAACAGAGATTATTGTTATTACCATAATTATTATTAGTATAAATGCTGGTAATATGTAATGTTTTAATGTAAATTAAATGTCTTGTCATACGCAGAATAGTCTAACAACAATAGAATATGCCAATTAAATAAGAAAGCATCAGTTAATATAATCAGCTATTTAATTCTCTTAAAAAAGGAATATATATATATATATATATATATTCCTTTTCTAAGAGAATTATAAATTAAATGTCTTGTCGTACGCAGAATAGTCTAACAACAATAGAATATGCCAATTAAATAAGAAAGCATCAGTTAATATA
>QKQZ01044374.1:0-12138 GCA_003595255.1 Solenopsis fugax | reverse complement strand
AGGGAAGGCAAAGAGGAGGCAGGAAAAGGAAGAAAAGGAGGAAAAATGGGTGCGAGGGGGCGGATAGAAAAGAAGACGTACACTGGCTAGAGGAAAGCAGAAATACACGCTTGTCATGGTACAGAACAGACTCGAGCTTCTCGAGCTTACGACGGAGCAAGCGCGCACCTCAGGCTCGAGGACAAGCACCGACATCTCTACAAACTCGTGGATACTCCTGGTAAGAAGTACAGGGTATAAACACAACCCTCATTAAGATGGACGATATGGAGGGTGGGCGCGAGGGGAAGGTTACGAGGAGGGGGAGGGGGGAAGGAGATGAAGAAGAAGAAGCGAGTGGTACTTGCACGCAGAAACGACGACGCCGGCCGCGTTGAATTGCTCGCGGCTACCCAAGTCGGCCGGCCGGGATTGCAGGATTGCGCGGTTGATATCATCGAGAGCGATCGTCCTCGAGCCCAATATTATCTTTCCTTCGCAATTGCCTTCCGCGGCCCCGATCCATAGCGCCGAGGCCGCGGGGCGCGTTAACTTAATCTTAATTACGTTATTATATTGATGAAACATGATTGCTCCTTTTACTTTCATCGTATACGCTCTTTAAATGTAAAGACAATTAATTAATTAATGATTATCCTTATTAACTCCGCGTACTCGGCAGTTTCCATTGACTTGGCATCAAACGTCAGCGACCGGGCACGACCGGGCGTGCCGCGCATACGGTTCGATCAAGTCGATGAAAAGTGCTCGCACATCGTTATCGTGTTACTCGAAATGCACGCTGTCTACGAGGTGGCGCGAGAAAATCTTGCACATCTTCCCCATGAAAGTAGTGACTTAGGATCCGTTCCAGCGAGTTCCCGCATTTTACAATAGAGACAACTTGATCTCCCATCTACCTTCTCATTTGTCTCCCCCCACCCTCTCCCTCTCTCTTTCTTTCTTTCTTTCTTTCTTTCTCGTCGGAGACCGCTTTTCGCAGCGAGGCGAAGAAATGTCAGATTTTTCTTGCGCCACTCCATACGCCCATATGATACGTGTTGTATCGAAATTACACCGCTAAAGCGTTGCACGCAGCGACCACATACGCACGGCGGATGCTCCCTGGGTGCATTCTTACCCACCGCAGCGACGTCGTACGCGCGCTCGCGCGCGCGCAACACCGTTCTCAATTGCGTTCGTACAAAATAATCGTCGAACATGTATAAAATTGGCTCTACCCTCTCACCACAAGCAGGTTGGATATACTACCGCAGCGTTAGCGAAAAATTCTTAAACGTAAATCCATAATTGAAGTGTTATCTTTGAAGGAAGTAAAAAAAAAAAGAATGAGAGAGAAAAAAAGTCGTAAGTTCGTCATGCATCGCGTTCACTTACTGTACGCGTAGGCACCTTCGTTGGCATGTTTATCATCGTACGTATATGTATATTTATATATATCCATATTTATATATTTATATTTATTTGTATTTTATACTTCTATAAGCGGATCACGCGTAAGAAACGACGGTGAAGCGGGGAAAGGGAGCTTTGCCGGCCAGGCCGCGATCACGCGAGGGTAGGGGGAGGGGGCGTCGACGTGCTGGTTACTTTCGTAATGCGAGAGTAATCGAATCGCGCTTCGGAAATATACGTCGGAAAAACGCGAGTTCCCCTCTGCGTTTTCTGCATTTCAATTTTTTACCTTGCGGAATCAATGCCGCTTGATTTAAGGGGATGAAATTCCATTTGGCTCGGTGTCGGCGCATCGACGGGATCTCGTACGGGGCAGTGCCTAGCAATATCCACGGCAATTAGATCCAATAATTAAAGCGTACACTGGAATTCCGATGGACGTAACATACGCGCGCTCCGCCGCTGTGTGTATCCTTTTTCGTTCGATGCCGGGCTATTGTTGTTGCGTTAGCGACCACTAGCCGTTAACAGTGAGTTACGCGCGCAGCAAACGTGGCCAGGTAGACGTGAAACGTATTCGCGAATGAATATTCTGTCTTGCTCGTATCATAAAACCTACAGTGTCAAATTTAATCCCGCACACGATTACCTTGAAATTAACAGAGATCAAAGGGTTGATATTATTTTAGATAAAGATGGAATTTTGTTATGTCCGCAGGTCCGTGTGATTAGTAAGCATGTGATTGTTACTTACGTACACCGAACCTTTCGAGAGGCATGAACAAAAGCAGAGCTCGCATGTCGTGTATAGTATCGCGAATTTCCGCCACGCGATAGGCAAATGTCAAACACTAGAACAATCCGAAGTTTGGTTAACTGTAATGCAAACAGTTCAGAACGATTGGAGACTCCCATTTTGTCTCGCTCGTTCCTTTGTTTGTCTTCACGAGTGTATTTTAATCCTCAAGTTTCGCAATTAATCCGATCTCCCCGTGGGTCCGCTTTGTGTACCTTAGTGAAATCGATAAGGCACCACTGGCATGGCCAACCGTTTTGTATTTCTCGATGTTATAGCGTATTATGTCCTCTGGTCTCTATCTCTTTTTTCCCTCGCGAAGCAAGATAAAATTTGAATAGGATGTTTGATGAAATTTAGTCAATTCCGTTATGGCAAATAATATTCAATCGTAAAATACTATAAATTAAAATATAGATTAATTATTTTTATTATATACTCTCTCGATAATATATCGTGTATATAAATTATATAAATTATTATATATATATATATATAATATACATATAATATTTTATATATTTTTATTTGTGTAAAGAAACTGATTTTTCGTTTCTTCCTATTTCTCTGCTTGTCGAGCACAATGTGATTTTAACAAATACTCTTTATTTGCGGTTCATACAGAAAATGGTGTACAATGACTGTTATAAACTGGATTTTTCTGTGTTTGACATTATCGACGCGGCTTTGTCCTTTAGAATTTTCTCAAGATGTCCGGTGATAGAATTACGGACCGATGGAGCGCAATATTTTATTGCTTATGTAACCAGTATGAAAGAAGTTCTTATAACCGTATCAATCAATTTTTTATTATCTTTTCCAACTCTCGAATGTGTCAATCCGGATTGATAAGCTCACGTGTCGCGACGTAAATTAACCTGGCCGCTATGGGATGGCTAAGGATAAGGGACATGACTAAGGTTACGTCGGAAGGGGGTCGAGGTTACGTGATTCTAGTATGGAGAGATAGCTATCCTCGATGTGATCCCGCATTACCCTTCTCTCCCCCCTCTCTTCCCTCCCCCCTCCCTTTACTCTCGAAGCTAGATTCAACCCCATCAAGCGTTACCCCCGCAAGCTTAGCTTAACCCCCGAGACGCCACACAAGAGGCAATTAACCTTCCGCCAACCCCTTTGCGCACGTACCTTTTACCCCTCTTCACCGAGCTCACCGCGATCTGGCTCTACCTCTGTTTCTCGTTCCGTCTCAATTCCTTCTCTCACTTTCATCCCCGTATTTAGCCCGTCGCTCTGGCTCCAAGCCGCGCCGCGTACCTACCGCTGATATCCTACTCTACACGTCTGCATAATCATGCACAATTCCCAATGCTAATTAGAGTCCATGCCGGTAGCCTGGCCGACGTAGCGAATACGCGTCAACCTCCATCACCTACAGAGAGGAGCCACAGCGCAGCGTGCCGAGACTGTGTCCCACATCGCGTCACGTCGCCTCGAGAAAAAAGAGAACGCTAAAAGCAGCTTGTGAGGGCAGGGCAAAGCGAAGAGGAAAGAGCACGGCGGCCCGGTGGCTGCGGCGGCGTGGCGATGCACGTGGGCGCAAGAAACCGACCGAACTCGCGCGCGAAATCGATTACTCTCTTCGCGGCTGAATTTTTGTGGCCGTTACATTATCAACTACTTACCGGCGGAAGTTGTGTGGCGAGACGGCCACTTTTATCCCGGAACAAAGTAAGAAATCGATTTAGCCTCGGCGTGAAGCGTGTGATTCTCGGTATGCGTCTCCGATCAGATACGGATTAAGTGTCGACGCGATATTACGAGAACTTCCCCTTTCTTTCCTTTTCTTTTTCTATTTATCGTGCCCTTTCAGTCCGCTTCTGAGAAACGTCCCCTTAGAAAACGTCGATTTTCGTTGAACGATGGTACGCGCACGCACGAAGGTCACTTGGACATTGAACGTTACGCTAATTAAAGGTTGCCGGTACGGACCGTAATTGCAACCTTGCCCCTTCTTCCACGAAATAACCGTCCGGCCACCCGAGAGACAGAAAGACGAAACTGATGATACGTACGATTCGTTGCGCCGACCTTGGCCAGAAATGCCGAACGGCCGGAGACACTGATATTTGTGCACCTTCAATAAGCGACAGATGTAGCAAGTAATCAAGCGCAATTGTGCCTAATTATTCCGTTCAGTAATTCACTGGCATTATTAGCACGTGTGCATACGCGAGTAGCATGTAATTGCGCCACTTTAACCGGCAAGACAAGTGCAGAAGTAACTCCGATTAAGTGATACGGCGGAGTCGATCGGTTTCCTTACGTTGCCAGCTGCGGGGAAATGAAGTTTGGGACGAAATAGAAGGTACGCGATAGTATCTAATGTGGATATGGTAATGTGGATACAAGAACATTCGTACAGATGGGCAGCGATCATTTTCTTCCATTTTTTTTTTTTTTTTTTTTTTTGATCGTAGCAAAACGAACGTCCCTCTATCCCGATGCAACAAACTTCGCGATTTGCCCATCTAACCGAATCTAATTGGAATAGTAGAACGCTTCTGCAAAGCTTCCACCCGACTACAAGGTAAGCGTGGGTGGCAAAGGGCATACTCCACTAAAAGCTACGTATATTGGCTGCAACCTCGCAATGCGGTACACTCGTACAAGTTTGATATATAGTAGCGTCCATCTGAATTCCGCAGAAAGATTCAAAGAGAGAGCCGCGTGAGAGAGTGTTACTTTTGCTGATCGCTTCGAGGATCGTGACACGCGCACAACCCTCTTCGCGGCACACACCGGTTTGAGAACTCACGTCCATGTGAAGTCAGCCAAAGATTCGTTAATAGCGATTTACGCAGGAAGACAAAATTGACGATATGCCGTGGGAGCTGGTGGGAGAGGTCGTTCAGAAACGGCGCGCGGAGTATCCGCCGTCGTACAACTTACAGAGACTGTCGGTGCGCCCGGGCATGGAATGCATTCCGGGCACGGATACGGAGACCGAGAGCGCCTCCTGATGCTTCAGCATCTGCCGGCGTCGTTGCCAGGTGAAGGTCCATGCCGCTATTATGGCGATCTGGGCGACGAGGAAGACGGTGCCGGCTACAATGGCCTCGCCCAGATTGATGCACATCCCCATCGTCGACGATATGTCCTCGCTCTCGATGAAAACGGTGTCCCTCGTCGCGGAGGTCGCGTTCGGTAACTTACCATCGCGCTCGAAGCCAAACTTGTCTGTAATTTGGATGGATTGCACCAGAAGGAGGTCCTCGCGACTCTGGGTGCCAACGGAGGTGGAGCGACGACGACGACGACGTCTACCGAAGGAGATCACCGAGCGCAGTTCACCGGTCGTTTCCTCTTGATCGCACTGTACGGGTTCGCAGGTCGGCATGCACGGAGTGACCAAAGCGCGGAACTGCACCACTTCCGAACTCGGGAACTTGAAGGCATCAAAATGCGACAGCAGTATCTGTGAGACACAAAAAGGAAAGAAAAGATGATAAGACTTGAGAATTTATGAGACTGAAAGGAGATTACTGACGAGCATCATAGAATATTCAATTGTCAGAGCTAGAAATGCTTTATGATTTTATGAATGCGAGAAATCAATTGAAGATAGTGACATAAATTAGTGGTTCAATTCAATTAATTTAAATTTTTCGTCGAGTTGAACATTGTTACAATGTTAAAAAGCATATAAATTAAGAAAAACGATATTCGCACGTATAATCTGTCTTTTAGTTTAACAGAATATTGAACTACGGTTCCATTGGTTGAATTTATACGTATCAGGGACGGAGACTTTTGATTTTTTTGAATGTGGAGTACCTTATCCAAGCGGGAGGGAAGAGGGATGATTTCAATAACACACAAATATTTTATCTTTTTTGTTGGATATGTTGTACTGTGCAGCGTGGGCGTTCTAATCAGATACTGTTTTTTGTTAAATCTCTTACAATTTCTTAAAATTTGTCAAAAATTAAAATATTTTTTTAAATATCCCAAATTCTGGAATTTTACACTCACGGGAGCTCTAGGTGTGGAAAACTCCATATTCTCTATAAGGAAGTCTCCGTCTCTGATACGTATGAGAGAAAAGTGTAAGTGTTTATATCTTAATTTTCTATAAAATCACAAAATTCGATGTTCAAAAATGATAACTAAATCAACTCGTAATTTTTACTTTTAATTTTCGACACGATATATAAGGTAAATGTCTCAGTAACCGGACATGTAACGGGCAGGGCCAAAAATGTTGAATGTTTGTAAGGATTCGATATGCAATGATTTAATATAATTAACTGAAATATGAAATATAAAACTTTATTATTGGCATACAAAAATATGAAAAATTGTTTAATTATTTCGAAAATAATAAAACCTTATAAAGTATTTGAATGAACCAATATTCGGACAATCTAAAACGCTTGTCTCCTAAATGTTCATCATATAAATACTTGTTTTAAACATAGAAAATATGTTGACATACAATTTATTTAAATAAATTTTGTAAACATCAAAATATTTTTTACATTAATTATATAGCAAATTTATTGTTTTTATCGTTAATTTTTACAATATTCATAAAATAACTATACTTTATAAATTAAAGTGTTTAAAGATTAGAGTTAAACTTTAACATTATAAAAAAAATACATTTAAGATTAATAAGTTTCCATGTAAGTGTCTGGTATAGGGACATGTTCGGTCAATGGGACATTTACCTTAAGTACATTTCAGCGAGGAGCAGGAAATTCGATACGTGGAATGTAATAAAACGAACTTCCTCGCGTACTCCATCGGTCCCTTTCGACGGATTGCAAGTCACGTAACCAATTGTTTCACGCCGTTACTTGTCGCTCGGATAATACGTAAACACCTGTGCCAAATGGCTCCTCGGTACGCAACGATTTCGCTGTTCGGGGCTTTGTCGAGTTCGCATACCGTTAGCAAACTACAGCGCCAATATTATGACATTTGCGGCGCGTCCTCGTCACCACTTCTCTTTCGTCGCTCTTTATTATCCCGGTAGTTGCGTATAGAATTTCCGTGATTTTTTTGTCGCAAGAAACAAATTAAAGTACCATCAAGCGCCAACCGAGAGTGGTGTTTGCGTCGGATTTCGAAACGATTTATACCTGACTTTTTTTTCACGAAGTTAGGAACTACCTAACAATGGCAAATGTAATCAGCGCAAGGCAGCTGCGAAATGCGCGCGTATCTTGTTTTTCTTTTTTTTTTTTTAATAAGTATATACTCGTAATTCATACGCGATGTCGGTGCCGTCGACTCAACTAAGCAGTGTCGCATTAATTCTGAAATTCCGACACGGGGGGTCGTTCGTTCATAGAATTCAGTGTGGATGCGGAATAATGGTAATCTTACCCATATGCCGCTCTCACATAAATTTTCAACTATATCCCAAAGTCGAGAAGGGGGCACGGGTGGCGTGATTTTACACGCGATCGCGGCACGGCGCGGCGCGGCGCAAGGGGAAAAAAGAAACGCGGGCAGCGCTTACAGAAAAGGGATTTACAGAATGCGGATGTCAGGGATCGCGTAACATACGACGGGCGTCGGGCGTCGGCCGTCGCACGCAATATGCGTAAGAGATGATCGCTTCAAACTGGTTTTTCACGTCTCGCGGCAGCTGCGTCGAATTTTTTTGTTCTTTATTAGGTAAGGCCATATAACGGCAATTACACGGGATTATGACATGAAAAACAGCCCAAGTACCCGCTTTTACGCGCGCCATTAGAGCGCACGTATATTCATCCTGGCAAATGGTGCGACCAAGCGCATCGCTGTAATTCCTATTTTCTCGCGACAAGCGGACCTATCCGTTAAAATCTTTTTTTTTTATTCCTTTACAACTTATCGTGGTTACATCGCGCGCAAGTTTTTCACCCTAGCTGGTACCTGGCGGCGATCGGAATTGGTACAGGGAATTCGCGAGTCTCTTTCTTCCCTCTCTCATAGTCTCCTACAAAACGTACGTATGATAATCACTCGTGTTCGCTCGTTAGGCTCGTCGTCCGCAGAGCAATCTCGCGATCATCGTTTCACCGAGCAAACGCCAGCCGTAATATATTCATAGCTACGTCCGTGCGCAAGGCTCGTCATTGATTTCTCTTCATTCAGATCATTTCGCTACACGCTCGCAGGGTCAGGTCCCAGCGCGCTCTTCCCGAAGCTCGACTTCTCATGAAACTGAGAAAGGCAAAGGGAACACAAGGTTAGCGCCACGCTCGTGTGCACGTCGGAAACTGGTTTCTGCGGCGCATTACCAAGTTCATCGTATTTACACACCGAGCACGTATATTATCGGCGGGAAGTAAGACATTAAAATATGCTTCGTTCCACGTACAGCTTCATTTAGCCGTTTCTTTGCCTGTGCGCGTCTAGTGGAACGAGCGGAACTTTATTAACCCAACGTCATCCCGCGCAGAAAGAGTAGCGGAAGGTCCATTCTCCGCGGGGGAAAAGCGAGAGCGATTGCATTCGAAGCGTATGCTTCGAAGAAGAAACGTAAGCGGATCGAAGGAAGATGGGAAGAGGTGAGGAGGAAAGCCCGGGGACGCGCGCGCGAGTTTCAGAGGTAGATAAAGAGAAATAGAGAGAGAGGTATACGTGGACTACGGGAAAAGAAACACAGGCCGTATCCACGCGGCATCTGGTACGCGCGCTAGTCGACGATAAGTCTCCTTCAGCGGCAACGACGTCGGCGATGGGAAAGGAGACGAGAAAGAGGAGCCCGTCATAAATGTACCGCATCAGATCAGTCAGATCGTGAGGCTCGCCGCCCGCGCTTTTACGGCCGCGGCTCAACCTGATCTCCCCTTGTCTGCTTTATAAGTCGGCCGCGGGCTCTCCCCCATCCGCCCGGTTCATCCCTACGTATGTAAGGGAAAGGTAGGGGGGAGGGGAGGGTACACGCTCCCTTACGAGTTTACGTACACGGACGTGGCGGTTGAG
This sequence comes from Solenopsis fugax, assembly GCA_003595255.1. Classification (NCBI taxonomy): domain Eukaryota; kingdom Metazoa; phylum Arthropoda; class Insecta; order Hymenoptera; family Formicidae; genus Solenopsis; species Solenopsis fugax. The sequence continues at coordinate 3,005 of QKQZ01044374.1, read as the reverse complement.
AAATGTTTCCAATTTCATTCAAACCGGTTGCGAAATGGAAGAGAGCCGCGGCCTGGTTACGTGACGGACATACCGGAAAGCCGAAACTTTTGGCAAATTTCTGGTTAGACGAGGCGCAACGTTGCACCGTCACCGACGCTTCCGCCGTCGACGATCGTTTCTCTTTCTTTATCCCGATCCCCAGGATTAATAAAATCACCGCGGTATGTGTATCGGTTGGCTTTTGCGACGTGTTCGCTCGTTTATTTTACGATCGTTCACGTTTATGCGACAGACAAGCGTTTCCTATTATTAGAAGCGGTATTAATAGCGAGGATAAATTCTCGTATACGTATAGAAGGTATTTTATATTAACGTATAAATATTCAGAAAGTTTACGTATACTTCTCTCTATCTTTAGATATTGAACATCTTTCTTGAACAATCCGTTAAATTATGATGTTACACTGAGAGAAATGTTTTGTAAAATCAACCAAAGTTTGGTTGATTAGTGATCAAATGAATTTTATAGTGATAGTTAATAAATATATAGTTGTTTTATAGTGATAGTTATTAAATATATAGTTGTTTTGACCAAACAATTTGTAGTGTTAACCAAATAATTATTTTCATACAATAAATTACAAAAAGTTTTTGGTTTTTTTGTTAAATGTAACAAAGTTTTTGGTACCAGTAACTATAAAATTCATTTGATCACTATATTACCAAACGATTTCTCTCAATGTATAAACATATGTTTCCAAATTCGACAAATATTTGTATCATAATCTTTATCTTATATTTGTAAAGATGGCTTTATTTAACAAAAGTAGAAGCATTAAATTTGACACTTTTTCAAAGCTCAAATGTATTTCTCATGCACCTCTTGACATCCATTAAATATTTTTCAATGTACATTCACACTTGCTTCGAATGACTAGCGGAATATAGTAATTGTTAGATAATTAATTATTGTAATGGTAATTGGTACATCGCAAATGTTTTTATCAAGTTGAAGCTAATCTAAGCGCTGGTGTGTTCCCGGTAATAATTAATTATTAATCGTTTATTAGCTTGCGATCACATCTACGAGAGGGAGAAGAGGTCTTTCAGCCATCTGAGATTAAGAAAGACAAAGAATTAACAAGCAACTTCCTGCTATCGGTATATCTCGGGTCAAACGATGCCCCTTCGTTTACCGAGAATCAATGTTGCGAACGTTTATTACCATATCGTAATGACGGTATACTGTCGCAAACGACGTAGATTATTGATAGCTGATAGCGTGGCGTATATCAAAGTCGTTGTCAGGCGTTTTATCATTCATTGCCAGTCGACAGGTAAATAAGGTGCGTACGGATAATATACGGCGCGAACGATCGCGATGAAATCTTCTTCTCTTCAAGTTACGTTACGCTCTTCAACAGATTGGAATTTGCATACACCCCGCTGTCTTGATTAAATCCGCGCGAGGGACGAAAATTGAATGAATACACACAGCGAGGAACTTTTCTTACATCTTGCCTGCTCGACAAAATTCCTCAGAAGAGATCAGCAGGCGGCTCGAGATCTCTATCTTCGTATCGTAACGCTCGACAGGAAATGGGGTTAGCCCTTCGTGATCAGCCGCGCGCGGTCAGGAAACGAGATCAAGCCAGCGCGCGGTGCGCACGTTCTGAAACCGGAAAAGGGCGCCAGGACGCTTGATACAGGAACGACTGGGTGGGTGATATATCTTGATGCCCGGCATCTTACGTACGTACCCGATATAAATTTACTCTTTGTTTCTACCACGACTGTTATTACTTTCTAATAAAGCGATATTGCGCCGTACCGCGGCCGTGCTCGCGCGAGCAAATGATGTGGAACGACGAGTTAACGAGGCCGTGCGCCTCTTATTGCTCCACCTTCGCTCCGGCTTCACTCGTTCCTACCTGCCACTATCGTAACGATCCGTTTGTTTTACTCGTCGACACGTGAAGCATCAGCCACGCGGTCCACGACCGCGGGCACAGCTGCTGGTCGAATGTTGCGCTGCGCGCGCCTCGAACACAATGTAGTGCCCAAAGAAATGCCCCGCTTCGTCCGCACTTCCGCGATACTCGCGAACGCGCGGTCCCGCGCGATGCAGAGAGAAAACATAATTGGAAAAGCCCGAGCTGGTTATATCGCCGCGCCGGCCGCGCCGGTTAGTCGTTCTTAACGTAAAAACGACTGCTCGAATTATCGGGAAACATTTTTACGGGTTTATTAATGCTCAGCGCGCCGCGCGCTGGCTATTTCTCGGCGCGCGCCCGACGTTATATCGCGCGAGTCATCGTGCAAAATGTACGAGCGGTATATGTGTAATTGGTCTATCGAGGTCAATACGTGGCGATCGCCTACCTATTAACCGCGCAAGAATTATTGTACTTCCACCCTAATGCGTTTTCGCTCTAGCTCACCCACGATACTTCACGCATCGCACGAGAAAGAGTAGAGGATTAAACCATTTTTTCGCCTTCTAATGGGATCGCAAAGTCAATTCCCATGTTACCTTATGCGGGAAACGCGGAAGTAATAATCGCGGGCTCTACGAGCTCGGTCGTTTTGAGCGCAACGGTGCTCCATTATTTAATGATCCGTCTTCATACATTTGAATGAAAGACGTCCATTCTCAATCATATCTGCATGTCTCATCTGTATTTCTTGTGTCTTTTTTACGATTTTCCACGAGGCAGACTGTGAGAACTTGTTCGACAAACGTGCTTAATTAACGTCTTCTTCTACAAGAGTTATGTGAAAATTATATAAAAACCATTCACACACACACACACACACACATACATTCACTTACAACGCAATGTCCCACAAACCATGAGTGAAAATCGGAATATTCGGAATGATGATGAAACGAATCTCGCTTTTAAGCTCTTACTCTCATCGGGAGTAATCTTACGCTCCCTTATGTGGAACACGCGGAAAGTAATGATCGTTGCCAGACCAATGTGCCCGCATGCCGGGCATGTCATGGCACGTCATCGCCA
>QKQZ01044350.1:0-14408 GCA_003595255.1 Solenopsis fugax | reverse complement strand
TCTCTTGCTTCGACTACCCGCGCTCGCTTCTATCCCCCCCGACTACTGTTGCGCGCAGCGACCGCGCCATCAAGCCCGCCCGAGTAGTCGTCGTCGTCGTCGTAGTCGTCGTCGTACGGATCGCCTGCCGCCCAACGTCGACGCTCTAANTATCCCCCCCGACTACTGTTGCGCGCAGCGACCGCGCCATCAAGCCCGCCCGAGTAGTCGTCGTCGTCGTCGTAGTCGTCGTCGTACGGATCGCCTGCCGCCCAACGTCGACGCTCTAAACGCGACGCCCCTCGTAATGACGCCACCAGGGACGCAACCCCTTCAACGTGAGCGTCGTGTCGGTGTGAGACTTTTCCACGAGCACGTACTACACGCGCGCGTAGCTCGGCTTTCCGGACGGCGATATCGCCGGGCGGAGAGAGTCGCATGACGAACGGAGAGGCGAGAGCGAGAGAACATATCCCCGGTGTGGGTGCCGCGCGCCACGGACGAACGAACGGTGCGGCGGGCCTTTGTTAGCCGCGGCCGGACACGTCTCCGTGGTTCCGAATCGAACAATTTCGCGTTCCTCCCCCTTGGCGGAGGGGGAAAATTAGAAAAGGCTGCGATCGAACAGTCGCTGCGATGTAAGACGCTATTCTCCTTCCTACAGCTGTTTCGACTTCGCTTCTCTCTAGTCAGACACTTGATTCCTTTTGATCATTTCTAATAAGCTGATGGTAATCATATTAAAAAATCAATGTAATTAACTCGTGTATGTAATCAGTCGTGATTATAACATGGGGAATCAAATATTTGCAATTTGATGATCTTGCGAGACATTCGTACACTGAGAGAAATATTTGGTAAAATCAACAAAAATTTGGTTGAATAGTGATCAAATGAATTTGATAGTGATAGTTATTACAATAATATATAGTTGCTTTGACCAAACAATTTGTAGCCTTAACCAAATAATTATTTTCATACAACAAATTACAAAAAGTTTTGTTAAATGTAACTAAGTTTTTGGTACCAGTAACTACAAAATTCATTTGATCACTATTCAACCAAACGTTAGTTGATCTTACCAAAACGATTTCTCTCAGTGTATCGGCGACGAAATGTGCGATAAGCATTTGTAGAAGTAGAAAAACAAAATTCGTAGATATTGATGCAACTTTTGCCTTCTTCCCCTGCGAAATATCGCAACATTAAGTACCATGAAAGATTAAAGCTTTCGGGCTAAATCCGACATTCTTAATCCGACGTCGGGCAGTCTCTTGAAAAACGATGCATATGTGCGGTATGCTTATAAAAAAAAAAGGACTGTCTGTCACCGGAAAGTTACGGTGGACGCCGCGGGCGAGAGATCGACGTGGAGCTACAAATTAAACCGTAAATCGTAATTGATGGTATGTTTTGTTTTTTTTTCCTCTCCCTCCCTCTCTCTCTCTCTCTTCCCTCTTTTTTTTTTATTTATCGATGCGCCGCCGGTAGAGTAACGGTTAACCGCGGATGTTTTAAAACAATCAAGCGAATGTATCAGAGCGCCGCGAACGATTCGAAATCGGAATGAGTGCGCTGTTATAAAATCGAAACGAAATTGCGTACATTGATCAAATTTGCAGCAGGTGTCGCGGCATCGATTGACAAGCAGACGCAATAAAAATTCGGCGTGACTTCTCTATCTCGTCGTCTGAGGTATATTCCTAAGCTTTTCCTCTTTTCCTTCCACGACCAACCTTCCCGCAACTCAACTTTCTTTTCTTTTTTTTTTTTTAACAGACGAGTATAATAATTGAACGTAAAACAGTGACGAGAAAAAAAAAATTTCTCCCGGTCTTACGTCTAACAATTTCAAAGTGTTCCTTCGCCTTCGAGAGAGCAAACATTAAAATTCCTAACGATGTGGATCGATGATAAGGCCAACGGAGAAAACTTCCGACATCGCGCGCATTTCATCCGTTTCCTGTCGACCTCATCCTTGTAAACAAAGAACGTGCATTAAAGTTCTTAGCAAAGTGTAAGGAAACTCCTCCTCGGAGCGCGGAGGAAGCGCGCTTTTTAAGCTGGCCCATTTTAATTCAGCAGGAATACCGCGGCGTCCGTTTCCGATCGCGACCCTATCCCTCGAATTATGCTAATTAGGGGTGGCACACGATCGCGCGGTGAACGGCTGGAAATTAGGAGATTAGGGCATTAGTCGATGGGTAATCGTAGCCGGTAGTGCCAGCCGGCGCGAGACGCGTATTTTCGAAGGCACGCCGAGCCCTCGCAGCGGCAGCGGTCGCTGAAACGAAGGACCGGGGGATATAATTGTAGCGTGTAAATTGAAGGGAGAGAAGTCGCGCGCCCGGAATGCACAAGTGCGGGATCCGAGAGAGGGCGACATTCCGGGGAGAGCGCGTGCATTCGTATTTCGTTTAATTTCCAAGGGAGGAATTTTTTTTTTAATGAATCGCTCTATCAATTAAAATTTTACGAAACGATTCATCCCTAAAAGAATTCTGTCGCTGCTGCCGTTGGCGCTCTAGAGAAAATTTTGGCGACGTCCACGGTGTAAACAGGCGAGAACTTTAGACCAGAATTGTTGTAGGGCGAGCAAATGGGTCAGAAAACGCAGCTGTACCCTTCGGCCAACCGCAGCAGCGAGTCTCGGTAATTAATTAATTAGCTCACCGGCGCTTCCACTTGACTGTCTGGCCGCCATCTCGTTCGCCCGTGTCGGCACTCTCTGTCTTTCATCGTGGCTGAAATTCATCCATCGCGCAGCGCAATTTTCGTAGTGGCGTGAGTGGCGATTTCGTAAGCTGTGTCTAAAAGTGAAAAATAATTATCTCTTAATTTCGTTTCCAGGAATATAAACATTTGATGAACTTGCGCCACTGTTTTTCACGAGATATACGAAGAAATTCGAATAATTATAATATATATATTTTTAAATTCATTTATATTACGTGATATAATTTCTGTAACCGCGTTTAATAAATTTTATAATAAACTTTGTAATAAGTTGCAGGTCCATTGAGCAAATTTTCTACCACCCTTCAAACTGTCGGACAAGTGCGTACGAATTTTTTTTGCGGATTTCCCCTTCCTCGTTCAAAAGGTACAAATTGCGAATTAGCGTCTACACGCGTAGGACGAGAGTGTACAAAGATGAGGCAAATCACTTGGCGGGAAATGAAAAAATGTCGAGATTACTTTCCGCGGTTGTTGATGCGAGAAGCAAACGGACAGCCACATTAATAATAGCGGCTCGGGGCTCGTCATTTTATTCAATTAAACGCGAATGCCGGAGAACGACTTCGTGGTCGTCGGGGCGGCTGGTTCCCGCGATTTACTTCCAACCGCTCGTTAAAAAAAGCGTCTCATCTTGCCTACATAATTGCAGCCTCTGCAACTGCGCCAACTGTTCTCCGTGCGTCGCGTCTTCTCTAAATCCTCGTCAATTACTTATCGACTCGTTTGACGATTTCACTTGGGATAGACATTTCACGTACAAGATGGACATTGAAATTTCAGAAATGTACAGGTATCCCTCGGAACTTGTGTTCCGAGATTTCGTAAGTCGAATTGATCGTAAATCGAATGGAATTTATATCTTATGCACAGAAAAAAATGACTCAAATCAACAATTCATTGTTTCATATATAAGCAAGAATATAAAATCTTCTTGGAAGAATTTGATAATCTTGATCAAACATAATTTGCTTATATGAAGAAACAAAATTTCTTTATGTTAGCAAATTATGTCTCTTTGAGATTATAAATACTTCCAAGGAGATTTTATATTCTTGCTTATATATGAAACAATGAATTGTTGATTTGATACTAATTTTTTTCTGTGTGTAAATATTAGAAAATAATTATTTTATTACTAAAAACAATTAAATTCTTATTTAGGAAGTAACAAAATAAATTTTTGTCTTAAAGATTATAATTCTTAATATTTTTGTTATTAACATTTAACGTAAACACAGTTAACTTCAAAAAGATTAAAAAGCAATACTATTTTTTCTTAAAAATATAGCATCTAAAATGTTTAGTATTATAAAATTAATATTTAATTTGGATCACATCGTAAATACAGTGGTTTCTGCATTCTTTAACTCAGTACGTTTCAAAAATGCGTTCTAGCGTTCATAGACTCGACTTGTTCCTTCTAGGTTCCGCTCTAATCACTTTTTGATAAACTTGCGATCGCACGGCACAATTAATCAACGCGGTATGTTTATTCTCCGGCAAGTTAAACAAAGTTTAAGGTCCGCGAGACTCGGACGGGAGGTGCGGGTCTTTGTTTTATACTCGAGGCGGAAAGGACGCGGAAGACACGTCTGTTTGCTTTTCCCTCGAGTAATCTCCGCTTCTCGAGACATCCACACGCGCGCGCGGCGTTCTTCGTTATTCCGCGCAACCCTCAGGAAACTTAACGGGGTATAACGCGCGACCCGGTAGCGCGCGGCGGTAACGCAGCTGCGTCGTATTGCGAATAATGCCCGGCGACTAGTACAAGCGCGGCATCTCGTTTATGGTCGTTCCCGCGATGTCTGTTCGGCGGTATCGATGTTTTCGCCGCCCGATTTCGGAGGAAAGCAACGAAAACGTCTAGACGGTGAATAATTATTCACAAAGCCACAATCTAAAAATATCGTTTACAACTACCACTGATGGACTTTACTAAATAATTTTTTTCTTTCGCAACATGAAATTAGGAATTTTATTTCCAATACTCTATTGTATAAATTATGTTAATTTATCTCTCATATATCAAATATAATTTCAGCAATTGAAAATATGATCAAGCAATCTTTATTTCTTTATTTCTTTAATCTATTGCGAATTTGTATCTACACTGAGAGAAATCGTTTGGTAGAATAGTGATCAAATGAATTTTATAGTTACTGGTATCAAAAACTTTGTTACATTTAACAAAACTTTTTGTAGTTTGTTGTATGTAAATAATTATTTGGTTAAGGCTATAAATTGTTTGGTCAAAACAACTATATTTTTAGTAATTATCACTATAAAATTCATTTGATCATTATTCAACTAAACTTTGGTTGATTTTACCAAACATTTCTCTCAGTGTATTTATTAAATACAGATGAAATAAACAGAAAAATATGAATTAATAATGATGACTATAAGTGACAAAAATGTTATGTCTTTTCTATTTCTTCCAAGAAAGAGAAGACAAGAAATTCTTACTTCGGTACTTCATTAGAAAATCCTGAGAGTATCGCTCATTAGGAAAAAAATGTAAACAGTGCCTTGGATACTGGTTGAAAGATGAACATCGAAGTAAATATAGGACAAGTTTATCTTTTTTTTTAGCGGACCGCAAGATACTTCGCGGGAGACGCGGTTAAACTATTCGCAGATTAAACGGTTATATTACTAGCCGGTCATTCGCTTTCGACATGCTGGCAACTCTTCTTGAAATCCGCGAGTCCGATCAGTACCGCACGTCTGAAACAAGTCATATCTGAGCATTGCCTCGCGCAAAAGGATAAAAGCGGGGGTGGACAAGAGAAGGAGGAGGAAGATCACAGGGCGGTGACGGCTGGAAAAAATGGTTAGAAATAGAGAGACGCGGAGAAAGAAAGAAAGAAAGAGAGAGAGAGAGAGAGACAGAAGGGAGAAGAGGCAAGAGAGAAAGGATCTCCGCTTCCTCGCTTCCTTTCCCGAGAGATATACGCTCCTCGATAAACGTCCGGACGAGACTCCTCCACTCCATCCACCCTCTTCATCCTCCACCCCTTCATCATCCTTTCTCGACTACACCCTCGGCTCAAAGCCAGCCCTCGCGTTCTCTCATCGAAAGAGAAAGATAGATAGAGACAGAGAGATAGAGAGGGAAAGAGGAACGAAAGGGGTAGCGGGGATGAAAGAGGCGGGAGGATAAAGGTGCGGGGGCGGCGAGCTCTCTCTCTCTCTCTCTCCGCTTTTTGCCAAAGGCCGTCATCCCCGCGGGGCTTAACCCCGGGTTTATCGCGGCGTTATTAATAACCGCCGCCCGCACTGGTCCCCTGCCCCCGAAACCCGGCGGCGATACCCGTGAGCGAGAGAGCGCCCTACCTCGCTCGTAAACCTCGAGCGACGAGCGGCGCTGCCGCGATAAAGAAAAAGCCATGAGGAGCGTTCTCTTTCTGTCTCTCTCCCTCCCTCCTCTCTCTCTCTCTCTCTTTCCTTTCACCCTCCATCTTCTCCGACAGCTCGGCAGTTCGAGAGCTCGATTCCCTGACATCGGCAGACCTCGTCATTTTCGGTCCAAGCGAGTAGGGTGCGTGATAGCGCCTGACATAGTTTATGGAGAATTATTAATCCTGACATTTGATAGTTGGCCCTATAATATATGTCTCGAGTTCGGTCTGGTAATTTCACGCTACTCAAGTTTCTCGAAATACAATGCCAACATTTGTTCTAGAGACTTGAAAATATATTCATGAATTTTTACACATTTTTTGAACCCCTTTAAAGAGACGAAAAAATGATTGGAATCAGAAGATTCCGATGATAGTACCAAGTTTTCCCACTTAAGAGTTAAATCGTTAAGATTAGGATAAATTATATTTACGCAGCTACGAACTTCAGTAAAAAAGAAAAAGATGTAGGAACGCAATTGTTTAAAAATTCTATCAATATTCACAAGATGTAAGATTACTGTTCTTTAATTATTATTATTCGCAAACATAACATGACTGGCTTTAACTCGAGACGGATCAAGAAGCGGAGTAATGTCACCAAAAAGGATAAAATAATTATTCTCGCGGAAAAGCGCGGTATATATAACACCAATGTTATGCAATCTAGAGATAATGGAATACGTTAGTTTCACAAGCTTTGTGTATTTCGCCATTAAGCAGCATGCCGAAAGTGCAAAGATTTATAGAACGACCATAACGAGTACAATGAATACTCTATGAATCGCGCGATCGCAGTGATGCTTGCCACGTGACACACGTTTCGTGTCAAATACTAAATATAAATATAGATATGTTAGTCGAGTACATACCATTCCAGGGATAATTAATAATTGCAATTTGTATTGAAATAATAAACGTACAATTTTTTAAAATATGCGTGTTGTATCTTTCCCTTACTTCAGTGCTTCAGTGTATAAGCTTTCTTGCACAATAGAAAACATTTTATATTTGTGTTACAACCAGTCCTTAAAATTTTTAACACATTCAAATATTAATTTAACTAGGTAATATGATTGCGTTACTTGAATATTTTGTGTTAAATTAATGTAGTCTTAAAACAGTTTTTTTTTTAAACGTAAATTTTAAGATAAAATGTACGCGTCAACCTATTATAAATGTTAATTTTAGTGAAGAAATATGTTTCCACAATTCAAATTGTGTCGAAGCGTTACAATTTTTGCGTTAATTTTTTACAAAAAAATTTATTACTTTTTAACATATTCATTTTGTATTAAATTAACACAAAAATTTGAGTGGATCGTTCGGGACATGCGGCATGTGTTAAATTTAACACAAATTTTCCAAATACACTCTCACGCGACATTCGTAAAAATTAATAAAATACCACTTATACTTTTTTCGGGGGGAGATCGTCTCATAATATTCGACGCTTTTACGGCTACATGGAAAGAAAGGTGCCGCAAACGCAAAGAGATGACTTCGCGGCGATCTTTGCCAAGAGGCACGTACGTTTTATACCCGCCGAGGGTGACGCTAAAGTCTTTCGTGGAGGGCTTTCGTGTGCATGACGTACCGACACGGCACGTACACCTTTCTCTCTCTCTCTCTCTCTTTCGGTCTGTCTATCTTTCTCTCTTTCTCTCAACAGACTATCGAGTCTCGATATCTCCGGTTCCCCGTGGTGTCCCGGCCACGTCGCTCTCGCGTCCGGAATGTGCGCCACGGGCATGCGACGTGTGTACGTGTTATCACGCGTAGCCAGTCTCTTCCGTCTTTCGCGTTTACGCGAACGTATATCCGGCACACTTGTATCGCGGACGCGATATTATGCCGCCTCTCGTCACATGGAAATAATTCATTTGTCGTGTAACACACAGTGAATCATAATCTCCCTTTCGGGAGGCGATGCGAAAAGTATTAATCGGATTTACAGATAGCTAACTGTAATAGTGAATTAAATTTCAAAAGCGATAATAATTCTTAAAAAAATATAAATTTAAACTTGTATAAATACACATAATTTGTATATTTTTAATTAAACATTTTTTTAGTTTGATAAAGAGACGAGATCAAGTCCCACCAAATTAGCAAATCAAGAGACGCGATAGCGGCTCTCGGGCCAAGTATATTTTCTTCGTCCTTCCATGTAAAAGACGCTACCATGTATCATTTAAAATAGTTTTTTACAAATAAATGATTATCTTTCTTAAACAAATTAATGTTATCAAAAGATGAATGTAGTGGGGGAAAAGTATAGATTTTTCCGAGCACAATGAAACAAGAATGATCAGTATTTACTCCGATTAACTTGAAACGATCGAAACGGTGACGATCGCGAAAAATTTCTAAGTGTTTCGAGACGCGTGGCGTTCTTTCCCGGGGGGGAGAGGCTTCCTCTTTTTATTCCCAATCGAGCGGCTATCCGACGCCATTCCACGGGCGTGTGCGAGATCGATTTTCGCGCGTAATCCCTCGAACGAGCTTGCCTACGATGTAGGAGGCGAGGCGGCTCGCCCGCCTTCGGGTTTCTTGGAAAATATCGGGCCTCGTTGCGTCGAACGAATGCTATACATATCCTCACGTTATTGCCGCGCGTAAACGCTCGCCGGCTGCCTTCGCCTTACTCGCGAGGTTCTTACGCAAGCGTGAGGCGCGCGAGACGTGAGCGTGCGGCCGCACGAGCGTGACCGCCGTGGTTCCTGGCAGCAGCTCCGTTCTAAAGCCCGATTCAGACTGCACGGATCAGTCTGATACATTCCTTCTAATTTCATTTTTAATAACAAATAGAGTAAATAAACTATAAAAATGTGTTATTAAATAAAAATATAATTTTATTCACACAACTTTTATACACTGAAAAAAAAAGTGTGGTTATAACTACGAAATGTATAGTGAAATAGTATCAATTAAATATTTTGTCAATATAACCAAAAATAATTTTATTTTACTAAATGTTTAGTAAGTGTTATCAAATCTGGTATAAGTTACTAAATATTTAGAAAAGTAAAATTATTTTTGATTACATTGACCAAATATTTAATTGATACTATTTCACTATACATTTCGTAGTTATAACCAGTCTTTTTTTTCAGTGTATGTACATAGTGTGCTTATTTGAAATGTTAACGTTGACACATTTCTAATTTTTATTTACTTTGCACGAACCGTATGTCCTTTCGATCAAAGCTTTTTTGTGAAATTTTAAATACAGAGGAGAAAGTGAAAAAATGCAAGGTTGGTCAGACATAAAGTAAGCATTATAAAAACTATTGATTTCTAATCAAGAGAACCAAATTTTAGCATCAAACTTACAATTCACTTTATAATTATCAGAAATATTTATATTTCTTTATCCATGTATCTAACGAATTAATTAATACAGTAGTTCTGATATTTATTCCCAAGAAATCAAAAGTCGAAGTTTCCGAGATCCCATTCTAATTTAAATAAACTTAATATGTCAATTTTAATAAATATTAAGTAGAGAGCAAATTATTGATAAGATATAAATTATTGAGATTTATCATTATAACGGATAGTGCATGAAAAAAAAAACGTTCGCAGAGCGTAGAAGATCAAGGCATTGGGAGTAGCATCTCGTCTGAATCGGGCTTTACATTTTATTTCCACTCCGCTCTCTACTACAGCTAGCTACCACTACTCGCAGAAGCACTCGCGCGACGCGATACACGCTGGAAACGTAATGCGGGCGGTTATCAGATACGATTCGAGTACCGGGTGTCTCGGGAATTCTTTGCCGCTAATGCGGCCACCCTGATACACGCGACGGTCTTGCCGCTTTAATGAGCATCCGCGCGAGCGCGAGATTTATCTCCGTGATTCATAATTAAATAAGATATGAGGCTTGGAACGTGCCCAGAGTCGGCGAAATGAAACCATCAACTCGACGGATGCTTTTCCGCTTTAACTTGTCGCGCCTAAAATCGACTCGCGTTTTAATCGAGTAAAATTCATTCAGGAGCAGAGTTTAGCATATTGCACATGTCCCCCTGTCTTTTATCTTAAAAGTTTGTAAAAAAGGTTGTCATCGATTAATTAAAGCCATTTCGCGATCACACAACAGCGTAATTATTAATAATAAGAGAATAGATCGATATGTGCAATGAAAAAAAGTTTGATAATACCAAATGTTGAATTAATATAACCAAAAATAATTTTCCTTTTCTAAATATTTAGTAAGTATAATCAAATTCACAAAATATTTAGAAAAATAAAATTTTCGGTTATATTAATCAAATATTTAATTGGCATTATTTCACTCGACATTTGGTAACTAATACCAAACTTTCTTTTCAGTGAGAAAAGAATCATTAATTAAAGATGAACCTTTCGGTCATAACTGGATCTTAGCGGTGGTAGTTCTTGTGTGATTTTTCCATATATCTTCAGATTCACCTAAACTGCGCGCCGAATAAATTTTCGTGTAATTATTGTTTTCGGATTAGAATATTTCGCGCGTCGAATTTCGCGTCTCGCTTTTTCGCGCGTCTGGCAACTGCGACAAGGCGAAGGGAGAGAGAGGAGAGCGGGGCAGTGAGAGCAAAAATCGATGCTGCCGTTTCTCATTGGCGAGTATCAATGCGACGCTCCGCTGGCTCGTATTAATATTTTCGGATAGGAGAGTCTCGCGCGCGCGAAGCCGGCTTTCGCGTCGCATCTCGATAGCGGCGCGTTGCGCGATGCACCGCCGCCTCTGCAATCCCAATTCCCGCCCGTCCTGCACGCGCATTACAATTCTGCAGGAAAGTTACCTTTTTGCTAATATTTTGCCGTTTGCCGAATAAGCAGCTTAATGCCCATAGGAAATTTTGCGCGAAAGCAAAAGACGCTAACTATTACGCTACATGTTTTTCATTCGTATAACTTATCGTTATACGAATAAAAAAAATTTGCATAAAAAAAGTGGTATTTGGTAGATTTTACATCGGCAAGCCCCCTCAGCTAAATATGCGTTTTATAATTTTCCCGTTTTTCTTTTTACGTATGTTTTCGGGCGACTTACATTTCTTTAGTATTAAGGACATACGGTCTCTGCAAAGTAAATAAAATTTGGAAATGTATTAATATTAACACTTCAAATAAACTATATACATATGAATGTTGTGTGAATAAGATTATATTTTAATTTAATATATATTTTTACATAGTTTAATTGCTCTATTTGTTATTAAAAATTTTGTTATCTAATTTTTTTGTGTAAGTACTTTAAGTATATTCAAGATGATTTATATAAATTTTTATTGTGACTGTTTAGTTATTTTGTAAATAAATGAATTTTATTTATTTTACAGAACTGATCTCTGCATCGTAATAAAACTTTACACAAATCATCTTAAATAAAAAAATTCAGATTTTATTATTTCTTACTTCATTATTTCATTATTAATAATTTCATTAGAGTACGCGTCTACTTCTTATTGAAATAACTTTTTATCCAGATAGAAAATTACCGCCAAATTTTTGCGATAATCAAATGCAATATAAAACAATTTGTAATTTTTTCTTAATTTTCTTAATGTTTTAAAAAATGTCTCCTACATCCTTATATATACATACTTCTATTCTAACACTATTTATTCCGAAAGCAAGTCTCAACAAGTTAAAAAACTTCCACTGCCTCTTTCTATATATACATATATATTTTTTTTTGTTCATAAGAAAACCTCAGATAATGAAAATGATGATAAACTGTGGTTCTACCTGCGTCTCTCTTTTTTTTCCATACTCTTTCCAGAAGTAAACGTATTCGTGCACGTATCTAACACACGTCGCCCGTCCTGCGCACATATCATACGCGAATGAATGTGCGCGGCTGTGCAACGCGCTTCGAGAATGTCACGCACCTCGTTATCTGATGCGGCTCTGCTACTGGCTGTCGCAAAAGTCTTAGAAACGCAACACTTGCAAAATACGGAACGCGTGAAAAACTGGACAATTGGTTGCTATAAAACATAAAAGCAATATTTTATTTTATCATCGCTCTATTATTCACTAGTCTAGTATATTTTTATCACTATTTAGGAACGCGGTTTCAGTTCGGTCATTTCCCTTATCTTTTTCTCAAACAGATCGGTATCGCTTTTGTCGCGTCTTACGCGTTCGCGCTAGAAGTCAGGCAAACGAAAAAGGGGACGGGGGTGACGGCAGCCGGGGTTGTTTGCGCCGTGCAGCGTCGAGCCGTTCATTAATTACGGCGAACGAGCGGGGGTGGTGCGCGCAGCGAGTCGAGTCGCGGCGAGGAAAGGGAGGGAGGGGTGGTGTGGAATACGTAGATAGAGAGGCACGAGCCGCGTCGGAGGCATCCATTGAATTAGCCTCGTTCCCCGTGGCTACGGCCCTGAAGCCCCGCCGCCCTCGTTCGCCACGTTCAAACGTTCCGCCGCGTGCGCGATATAACTGAGTACCGACACCTATACAGGACGTTCCAAATTTGCTGATTTTCTATAACGGCACAGTAAGATGCGAATAATTCAAATTCAAACGAAGAAGGATGGAATCCTACACCGAGAGAAGTGTTTGGTATTTGTGAATATAGTTGCATAATAAAATAATTATGATTAGATGCTCTATCGTCATAGTTATTACTGCTACCATGTTAGTAATAACATAGTTTTATGTTTATACAGTTTTATCAATTATAAAAAAGCTTACTAAATATGTAAATTATGATAATTTCAAATATTAATATAATAAAGTATCAAGATGTGGTAAAACTAAAATATATTTTTCTATGCAATTTTAAATGCAATTACAATAAGTGTAACTATTTTTTTTTAATACAAATTGAACTGAAAAACCTTCTATGGTCATAGCTAGATCTTATTACTTCATATTTACTTGTATGGTTTTCTATACATTTTTCAAATTCATGTGAAGCAATAAGATCTAGCTATGACCGTAGAAGGCTTTTCAGTTCAATTTGTATTTATACATCTCTCTATTTTTTTTAAGTCGCTTACTATTCGTGTAGTAGTAATAACTAATAGTACTTTGTACATTGCATGATTAAAACAACTATAAAAATTAACAGATAGCACCGAAATAACTAGTTAAATTTAAAAATTAGTTAAATTATAATTACAATTATGTTTTTCTCAATATACAATAAATAGAACACAATTGATGCAGTAGAATGCACCGATACTTTTTCACATCCATTTATTTCTTGGCATCGCTATGTTGTTTGTGTTACCAGAAATGGTACGGATATTTTAAGGCGATCGTTATTATATATCGTTGCGTTTATTGCTTCTTATATTTTTTTAAAGAAATTATTAGTAAATAATTTAGCCTCATTTTCGAAGGATTCGAAAGAGGGACCAACATGAGAATTAAGAATATAGGACTAGTCCCTTATGGTCACGCCTACCACGCCGATCCTTTCATCAGCGCACTTTATGAGCAATCATAATTTGTCCGCGTACCGCGTCGTAAAACGCCTTTAATTTTTCATATTTGCCCTCAACATGACCGTGACGGTATAGAACCGCACGTAACTACTAGCATAGCGCTAACCCGTTATTGCTAGTTAACTCGATACTTGAAACAACAGTACGTATTGACCATTTCTACCGGTATATTTGTTACTTGAACATTCTCCTAATTGTTAACTCGTGTAAAGAAGCTGTAAATCATATACAATAAAATCTTTTATATAATAGTAGAAAATTTGTGACGAAAGAAACACGTGAGATCAAATTATTTAAAAAAAGACTTTTAGTGGCGCATATTTTTTAGATTTTTTTAATTTCTTTTTATTTCTTCGTAAATTTCTATAGTAAATTTCTCTTTATATTAAAACTTGATTTAAACCAAGGTTTCCAATACATATGACTGAAGAAATATCGGTGTTTCGAAGATGATGGGACGCAAACATTATTCATCTCGGTCCGTCCTCCGATACCTGCAATTTAGAGAAAGTGCGCGAGGTACCAGAAACGCTCACGCACATCACTACTCCCGGGAGCTCGTATTGTCCAAAACGCCCTGTAAAGTGGCGGCGATATACAACCGCAAATATAGGTCCGCTCGCGCATTCTATACGATGCGATCGGTTTAGCGCATTCGTGTACGCCGAGCATGCGAGGGTAGCGCACGGGTCGGCAGGGATGGATGATGAGGCGGGGGGGGAGGGGGAGACGCGAAGAGGGATGCTGCCACGTATTCGTTTCGTTCATTTCGCCGCGCCGCCAATCAGCCGACTGATCGCCCGACCGAGGTCATGTCGGGGGCGAAATGCGGGGG
>QKQZ01044349.1:0-20967 GCA_003595255.1 Solenopsis fugax | reverse complement strand
GTCTCGCCCACCCCGCTCGCCCCGTTCCATCACCCCGTCAAGTATACACATACCCCATCAGGTATTCTCGATCTCTTGTAATTTGACAATCGGCCGACGTCGGGTGCCACGTCAGTCAGCCAGTTAGTCAGTCAGCCGCTCGCGCGCGCTTTAATGCCGGGGTCGTCGCACTCCGGAGATCGGCGTGAAGCGCGCTGGCTGATTTATTTTATTAATTAGGCGACACACACACACACACACCCCGAGATCGCCGCCAACCCATCGCAGGATCTCTCTACGTATCCTGCAAGGAAGCTAATTCCATTAGGCGAGATGCTGGAGCGTATTCTGGTTTTTTTTTATCGTGTGACACTTTCGCGGTGGATGAAGCTGTAATACGGAAGTAAGTGATGCTTTATCACATTTTCAGATAGTCAGATAGTTTTCGAAAATAATGTTTTGTATATTTGTAGGTTTTTCTGTTATCCACGGTTGTACAAAACGACATTGACGTGTATAACTGGATTTATGCAATATAAGAGAATGAAAGATCCTGACAGATCTCAATTTAAAACTAAAGATAGAGAAGTTTTATTGTATAGATAGATTTGTTAAACGTCACAGAAAGAGGATACACAAAATCAAATTGTTTTGCGAAATAGAGAATGAAGTGACACTCTATCGGATTTCTAATTAATACTAAAAATATACATACAATAAAATATCTTCAACGTCGCAATACAAGAGGTGATGTGATACTTGTGAAATGGCATCTCTCTATTAAGCTGAAAAATCTTATATTTTAAATATATCGACATCTGACTTGTCGACTTATATTGATCTGCATTTATCCTTGCTTAGATTTGTCTAAAAACGAGCCAATCTTTACTTTTATTCATGATTTAAAATTCATAACTTCCAGCAGCTGCGGTTAACGTTCGACGTCCTGACAAAGAACTCGTCTCGATATGGCGCTTCTAATTTTGCAGCATCGCGCGCGAGCACGAGTGCGATGTTATTGCGGAAGTGCCGCGCGCGCAGAAGTTTAATTTCTGCCATTGGCTCCGAGGCAAAATTGACTTTGACGAATGATAGTTGCCCGCCGCGGGCTGTATCGAGAATGTTGTGACGTTAATGCGAAGTTGATGCTCGATAAGCCGATCTCTGTGGATATTTAATTTGCGCGTTGTAAGCGAGTAGATCGAGTGGAAGTCGGTGGAAGAATTAACTTTGTCAATCTGATTGTCTGTATTTTTTTTTTTTTTGTAACATCGCTATGATAACGATATTAAAACCGCGGTGCTTTTTTCAAACTCGTCGTGGCAAATAAACGGCCAAATAACGCCGTTGCTTCCAGACAAAGAGTGATTGCATCGACAGGTGAACTCGTGTATTAGAAAGGTACGTTATCAAGTTATCGATGTAAACGTTGAGAACATTTTTCATAGGGCTTTCTCGTATCTCTCATGCTTCATATTCTTTTTTGCAGGTACAGTGGCACTGCAGTTACATTTTGAAAATGTACCACATTTCGTAAGCCACGAATGCGCTGTCGCTTATCGTAGAGTGCGGCATATACTCCCTCTCGCGCCATTCATTCCGTGAAAGAGTAAAAACTGATGTTTGTCTCGATAGAACGTGCATCTGCTTTCCTGCGGCTGTTATTACTCCGGACTTATTAAGCTGCGCTGAATTAATAGCATTACGCATTCGTGAAATATTGCTAATTACGCCACATAAATATGAAACACATGCATAAATAATTACCATCTGAGATAAGTATTATTAAAGATGAGATTTCTCTCTCAGTGAAACTCGACAAAGTATTACATTCTGATTTATCGCGTAAAAACTTTGTGCAAGTATGTAGAGTGTTTTGAAATAGCGATAATTCACAAGCTCTTTAATAACCGTATAAAATATCCAATCAAATAAAGTATCAAATAGCTTATGTAAAAGAAATATAAATTTTCATTAAAAATTAAAATACCGATTGATATATGAAGTACAAAGTGTATCTGTCAGTATGCAATTATTTGGAAAGCTGTTGCTTTTCTGAAGTAATGTCTATCCTATTGAAAAAAAAAAAAAAACAAAGTAAGTACGTCGGTCGATGATGAATTAAGAAAATGCAAATGATCAGATTGCTATTCGAAACGCTAATTGATACAAATGTTTCTGTCGGCTCGTAATTGTACCGGATTATTTTTTTGAGCAATAAAAACGTCGCAGAAACAAATTGAATTTCATCAGTACTTGCGATTTCTATCTCTCTCTTGTCTCAATTAGCTTCTAAGATGCCGCATGCCGCACGCAGCACGCGTACATCGTTTAAATGCATCTTTCAAGTCTCGCGCTTACACTCGGACCCCGAAGACGCCATCGCGCTCGATGTCGCTCGATCGAATGAAATTTTCACGTTGGCTCGACTCCGACGCGGCGACGTCGAGGGAGGAGGAAAAACTGCATTTGCGCGAACACGATGGAGACGTGTATAGAGTGGATACGCGATATCCCCGGCGCCGGATACTAATTCGCTTTCGTTAATTAGCGTTCGCTCGAAAACGGAAGACGCGACTACATTATGCAGGATCTTCGGATTCGCGATCGCGTCGCGAGTCGGATTAAGCGCGTTACGCGAAGCGGCGCGTTAAACATTCAGAGTCGTTCGATCGATCTGGACGGCGAAACGCGGCAGCGAGGATTATAAATAGGAAAGAACACCGTTGCATATAATGTTACGATCCCGGGAATTTAATTAAGACGCTTTTGTATAGCCTGCTCCACTTTGTAAAAGCGGTATCTCCATCGTTTCGTTCCTCTCGAGAAGAAATTTCCAATATGCGCCAACTGCGATGCAATTGTAAATTGTATTCTGACTTTTTACGTGCGATTTCATATCTAGTTTAATCTCAGGGCATATTTATCGTTTTCGAGTAGTGAGCTCTAGACTTTAGAATATAAAATAAAATCTAACGTTATACTACCATTGGCTCGTAAGTACGAAGGTCTCAAATATAAAGTTAATAAGGACTTCTCCTTTCCCTGTCTCTTAGGTTTACAAGATATCCACATTAAATGTCACGCATTAGATTGCATTCTTTGCACCGCGAATATTCAATTGCGAATCTCCCCTGCGAGATGCAGCTAAAGTTCAATGATCTCTTGGATCCTTATTATCCGCTGCAGAAGATTAGATACCAAAGTACAGGATATACTGTTATATAACCAGCTTGTAGAACATAGTTAACTCTAATACAATCGGAAAACAATCACGCTGCACGAATTTTGTGTTATAAAAGTCATAATTGAAAATGATATTACTATTGGTATTATTATTGGTCATATTAGAATTAAATAACGAGTTATTTTCATAACAGCAATAAAAAGAAAAATTCTGCCTCAAAATTATCTTGATTTTCTCATAATTATCTATCAAAAAATAATTTTACATTAATTAATTATTAATTTGTAACTTTAGTAAGAATTTCTATCGAGAATCATTACTCATAGAAAACGTTATATTATCGTTACAGCTGTATGCAGAAATTATCGTTCATCGCGTCGCTGAGCTGCAGCCACCTGCGCATCAACATGCATCGTCGGGGATTATAAATCTAAACGCCGCGGCTGCATACATAGATCGGGGAGATCTCTCGGGGAAGGCGTTAGAAAAAATCGGAAATGCGACCGCGGAATATCATCGTGCCATTGTACTGGCTTCTATGCGTCACATTCCACGGTTGCAGCCGCAGCTGAACACGCGATCACGCCGAGCTCGCAACTCAGCGCTGGAGATTTATCTCCGTTTCGACGAAGCACCGTCATATCCTCATTACTTTCTACGAAAGCATAAAAGTCCAGTTGGGGATTGTTTATTAGCGCGCCATTGTTCTCCAAACAGTCGTCCGCGCTCGCAATCGGCTCGCTGCAACCAGGTGCATTGCCCTTCCTGTGTCGTCGATGATTACTCAACAACCGGGTCCAAGATCAGCCAGCCAGCCAGCCAGCCAGCCGGCCGGCCGGTCTACAAAGGGCGCGCATCGAAAGCTCGATTGCGATCCAAGGTCACACGAGGAAGAGCCGTGAGTAATCCAGCCAGCGTGGTCAATGACACGTTATGCAACGCGGCTGTAATAACGCCGCCGACATCGAATCGCTTACTCGACGATTCGTCCTCTTCCTTGTGCCTTGCGAGGTTGTCTTCGCCCCCGCGAAACATCAAGTACTACACGAAAATGCTGGCTTCACTACATCGATCGCAAACTCCTTGTAATATCAAATATGCCATAACATGCAGGAATCGAGACGATGACGTAAGTTATTAAAATATTTATATTTTTTCAAAATTTAATTGTGTATTTATCTGTATTTTCCCGGTTTTTAGAAATATAAAATTGTTGTAGAAATAATTTTTTAAGTCCAAAAATTTTAGATTTTAGAATATAAATATCTATCAATTCAAAACACATTTTTAAAAATCAAATTGTACTCTCTCATAATACAATTTACGTTAATTTAAATAATTCGGAAAGTAAGCAATCAAAAAAGAAGCAAATACGAAAAAATGTTTGTACTTTGAGAGATAAAACTGGGGAGACAATGAGAAAAAACTACCCTACTTTTTTCAAACGCGCAATCCCGTGTGTATAGTGCTTTTAGATTTGTCCCCGTGATGAGACACGAGTTTTTTACCCTCGAAAATCCGGCGTATCGACTGGCAACGGTGCTGAGAATTCCACACGTGCTCTACACTCGAGAAGGAGAGTCCTCGACACAGACGGACGGGAGAAAATGAGAGGAGAAAAGACGCAAGGAAAAAAGTGAAACGGTAACATTCGCGACGTGCTCGAGGTGAGTTTATTCTATAGACAGCATCGACTGGGAGAGATTGATCGAGTTACACACACACACACACGCAATAAAATTTTCAACAAATTTATCATACGAATAATAAAAACTTTATAAAATTTCTAACATTGTTCCTCGAGTATTAATATCCGACTATAAACATAGTCGGATATTAATACTCGACTTCATAAAAAAAATCAGGATTTAAATCTCTCTCATTTTCTTATTATCTGCTTTATAAGAGAAGAATTATAAATTTTATCTGATGTCTCTGACAATGTGCTTCATGCTTAATACGTTATATTAATACTTGCACGATCCATTAAGATAATTAATATGGATGATATATATCTTAATTAAATTAAATTCAAGAAAGATTTCACAGTTCTGAAACATTCAATGTCAGACTGTCTTGTTGGACTTCAAATTTAAATATTTATAAAAGCCAGAACATTAATTGATTGCCACACACATGCACGCGTTTTCTCTAAAATACATTTTCATATTTTTCTAAAAATGTATATTGCGAGACATTCATATCACATATGTTATGCTGCGCTTTTTATGCGATGACAAATTTATCACTACTATATCATAATCATCATTATTATTTCGATTCGCTACAAATGTATATTTCATTGAAAAAAGGGTAAAAAAAATCCGAACTTATGTAACAACCCAATATTTCCGAATTCGCTTAAACTCGTTCAAAGCGACGTGTCTTTGTTGCTATAAGCGTCGTTTGAGAGAAATGTGACTTTAATCGCGCCACGGCTAAATTTTATTCCATCGGCAAGTGGATGCGGCCGCGGTCGGTGAATAGGTGACGACTGACAGTGACAGATTCGCTGCCGGCTCTAAGCAGCTTAGAGTTGCCGGTTCCGTACAGTTCCATCATTATCGAGTGCCCTTAATTGCTAACACCGGTGTTCTTATGCCGGTAGCGAGCGCATTTGAACTTGAAACTGTACGGCCCTGAGACGCAAATCATGCTCGCCTCGAAGAAGCCTTAAGCAGCTGTTACATCTCGCTTGTATAGCGTGATTCAATTTGCGTCGTTTCATCACTGAGCAATGATGTAATAAAATAAAAGTAAATAAAATATTTCAAACGCGCAGCAGGCAACACATACCAAGAGAAAGATCAATTTTAGAACAAGATGTGCAATATAAAAAGAAAATAGAATATATTTTTAATAATTTTTCCAAAATTAATAAAAGAAATATTAATAAAATCGGTTGTTATTTTAAATTAATCTAGCTTCAATAATAGTTGTTGAGAAATATGAAGCCAAAATGTAGACAGATAAAAATTTGCGTTCTCTAAAACCTTGGAAGCTATTACAAATATTTGTTTTGTGAAAACGTTACAATATGGCTTATCAACAAAGAAGACAGATTTTCAAATTGCACATGCATCAAGAAAAATGCATAAACATGCGTAACTAGAAAAAAAGTTATGTACGTACACACTGAGCAACTTCACCTGATGCTATTTGCGCAGCTGTAACATTTCGAGTACCTTTCATCGTTTGAAACTCTTCAAACAACTCCGACCTTTTCTATTAATAAAAGAGCTGTGGTAACTCTCGTACATCAAACGCACCGGATATAGACGCACTTCGGATGTAACGCACTGTAGATACTGATTTATTCTCGCGTTATCGAGAAACTGACATTTCATCACGCTTCTATACAAGCATATTGAATAAAAGATTAAAAAATGAATAAAAACCCATGTTGCGATACAAAACTACATTAATTGTATTCTTAAATAACACGAATTTTAGCACGTGTCTTACAACCCAAGTATAATTTTTACTCTCAGCTTCATTGTTTTATTACAGTAAATTTTCGCGGTAGAATTTATAGCACAGGTATATCCGCATAGAGAAGTTCATTTAACTTTCTTAATTGGCCATCATCTTGCTTCTTCGAGCAGCGAGAAGTTGGATCATTAACGCAGGAACGAAAACAAACCGGGCGTATGGTGAAAAGAATTTTGTGTGCACATCGGTAATTCGAGAAGCTGCGCTGTATAATTTACAGTGATCGATAACTGGTAATTTGTTGCACAGCCGCGCGCGATATCAGTCATGAAATTAAGGCAAATTAGGCAATTTATACATTGAACGCTTTAATTTAATCTCCCAGGGCATCGCACCGACGTTCAAAAATATTGAATCATTAAGCGAGGTGAAAATGTCTGAGATAAGGTAAACGAGGACAGATTTGCATCTCTATCAAGATATTAATTTCCATAAATTCTACAAGGTGATACAGTATTTTTGACGCTTTATTCTTTATACTTTTAATTTTCAATGACGAAATATTGTCTAACTGTAAGTGAAAGAAAGAAAAATAATATGCAAAGTAATTTCTTCATTTACGGTTTATATTACAGGCAATTAAAAAAATTTAATAGCGTAACAATATAATATTATTCAATAATTATTTTCCAAATAACGAGCGTGTATAATTTGGCATTCTCTCTACTGTCTATGTGTTAAGATAACTGATATCAGCTATCTCTTATCCCACTGAAAATCGGAGCGAGTCGTGTAATTTCCCGGTCGTCGCGGTTGAAAACTTTCTTCTGATCATACTTCCGCGGCGCAGCGAGAAAAGTTGCGTCGTTAACGGAGGCAGGAAAACCGACAGTGGAATAAAAAGAGGCCCCGTAGGGCCCACCAGGACCGTGAAGCATTAAAGCGCTATTACAAGGTAGTGCGCGCTCGCTCGCGCGAGAAAGAGAGGCTCAGAAGGAGAGACGCGCTACGCTTATACACGGTGATGCGGCAGAAAACGAGAGAGGACGGGTTCTATTATCCTTGAGAAAAAATCTCTTCGCCTGTGCGCGGATACCTCTTCTCTCTCGCTAGAAGATGCCTGAATTGGATTCGAGGAGAAGATCCGCAAGGAGCAGCGCCGCAAGAAATCGAACGCCGCGATCGTGAGACTCGCGGCGCAGGAAGTGAACTGAAACAATTCGTCGATACCGCGATAAAAACTCGCGACTCTACTGAATAATCATTCCCTCGTACGCGTACGAAACGTTTACTACAAAAATCGCGTCGATATTACGTTTTGCGACACTCATTAGCCAATTAAATCTTTAAAATTCGCTTACAAATATGAAAGTTTAATGATGTAGAGTTTTCTCTACATCAAATTATTACTCGAGATTATTCTTTAACATTTTAACTTTCGACATGAATTTTTGATGACAATTAAGTCAAATGAAAATTCTGTGAAATTAATCTTAAATTAATTAAATTATACAATTCTCCTCGCTCCAATTTTTTTGAAACATTCCGATCTTTGATAAAATAGCAATTTCATAAAAATACACGTGTAACGAACAATAACTGTAGCAAGGTCTGGTTCGTCGGAAGTTCATCGCTCGTTCGTGTTTCGCTGCGTTCCTTGAGAAATTCGCGCCTCGATGATTACACGCGCTTCCAGCGATCCGTGATGAAACAATTACCGGCGATACCGCTTTCTATCAATAAGCGGAAAATGAGAAAAATAATTGCAAGTTCCGTCGGCGCGTGAGAAAAATAAAGCTCCACGATCTGGACCACCCACATTTCACTTTTATCATGTAAATGATCGTCCAACTGTGCTAACCGCAAAAATTTCTCATCCGTGGCATATAGCTGTGTGACCTTAAGACATTGTCACGTTTCTATTAACACAAACGTTACCAAATTGAAGTGTGTAGCGAATTTAAACTTGCATTACACAATCTATCGACTCCCAATATTCGATATTCAAATTCTGTCATCTTGTTCTGTCATTTTTATTTTTATAAAATTGTTCTTTTTTTAATCACTCATCCTCTTATATTTTATTATTTTTAACACTCTGTAATATATTTGGATCTTTATTTAAATCTCTATGAAATTTTTTGCAATTACGTATCGAACGTTGTATCGAACTATTTCTCAAACCTTGTATACATGCAATTTTGGTAAAAAATATTTCTCATAGAAATTTACAGTATCGCAGACGTTAATATCTCTAAACAGTATGGTAATGACAAAGTCAACGTTCCGAGATTACAGTAGAGATGATTACGTACAAAAGAAGGAAAAATTGGTTAGTCAAGGTAATTGTGGCATGCAGGTGGAAAGCCGATCGAATAATATGGCGAGTCACGACAGCTGATAGACTTCATAGTTCCTGTGATACGCTATAATGTTCTCAATTGTATAAAAATATAAAAGGCCGCCGGGGGGGGGGGGGGGTAACCTGTCGAACATCTTTTTCTGCATACCAGGAAATACTTTCGTTTGGCCTGCGGCCTTTAAGAAAGGCTGAAGAGAGAAGATAGACTGAACTTTACCATTAATCAACAATTTAATTATTTGATATTAGTTTCCGCAATTAAAAAATGATTTTAATGACCGATCAACTTTCGTTCAATAATGATGTGAACGGCCATGAAATATATCTCGGATATTTTATAATTTCACAAACGAATCGTCTAATAGTAACAATACATCGATTTACAAGAACAGCAGATGTCAATTTCGCAATTAAAAAATGATTTTAATGACCGATCAACTTTCGTTCAATAATGATGTGAACGTCCATGAAATATATCTCGGATATTTTATAATTTAACAAACGAATCGTCTAATAGTAACAATATATCGATTTACAAGAACAGCAGATGTCAGCGCGCACAATTAGATAAGGAAACTTAGACTCATCGAGTTGTGAATAGGCGGATTTAACGATGCCTTTCATGCTCGAACGCAAAAGGCGACACCGCAAAGATAGCCGTGCCGATCCTTTCCAGAAAGGATTTCCTTTCGCAGATAATTTTCTGTCATTTGCTGGTGCACAATATACTGTTGATGATTGCCGTTGAAATGAGTAATAATTTTTACGTGGAAACCATTCGCGCAACACGTAGCACGTGTCATCAGTGATCGTAAAGATAATACGGAGCCATGATAGCCGTCGTGAGAATCCTCGAGAGAGTGATGTATTCATGATCGAGACACTCGATATACGCCCGCGCGCCCCGATGTTTATTTTCCCGCGGGGCAATAAGCACTCTACCAATTAAACGTCGCGCAGGATACCTGTCGCTCGATGGCATTTGCATAGCTAAAATCGCGAGAGCTATCATCGCCCGAACACGCTAGTTAACATAATTTATTTCAAATAAAGAGAGACTAAGTCAAAGGTGTATCTACATATTTTTAGATGTATCAAAATTTAAATAACGGTGGCACGATGCAAGACAGAGGGTAATTAAAACGAAATAGATCATTTTTAATCTCTTATACGAGATCTATTGTATAGAAAATTTTGTGAAAACAATTTTTGAAAAACGTATCAAGATTTATTTTACGTAAATATTAGAACAATTCTATAAACCAGTACTCTCTCTCTCTCTCTCTCTCTCTCTCTCTCTCTCTTGGTAAAAAATTTTCTCCGAAATGAAATAAAAAGTTAGAGTTTGCAATATTTTTCGCCATGCTGTTTACAATAAATGAAATAAAAAGTAGTCTCTTTCGTGTGGTGCTTCCGTTTCTCATTAAAAGCATAAACGGCGCATTACTCGGGCTAATGTTCGTTGCGAATCGTCATCCGAGGGAGCTAATGCTTCTGTGCAACTTTTCCAAGAAGCCGTGCTCCAGTTTCCATCATCGTCGGCTTAATGTTGCTATGCAATATCGCGGAAAGAACGGAGAGAACGCCGAGCTCCGTTTGTCGGTCAGCCTTGAGAAACCTGAGGCGAAGCGTAAGGAGCCCGGTTGCAAATACGCTTAGAAACGACGCCGAGTACCGAGAACTCGGCCTCCGAGAGCCGAGCAATAAACGTAATGCAAGGATCGCCTGGCGATGCGATACGATGCGATGCGATGCTTTCCGCGCACCAAGGAACGTTTAGCTTCCTCCTGGGATACTCGCGAGAATTCTCGGCCAGATGCGCCAAAGAAACGAGAGAGGAGAAGAGTTTCTGCACAACCTGTTTCGCTAACATTGTTCCGCGACGACAAAAAATAAAACTAAATTTTATACAAAAACACGTTTTTCTTTTAGCAGATTTCAGCGTGAAAAATTGAAATGAAGTAAAGAAATTAATTAATTAATTGATTGGAAAGGTTGGAAAAATGTGAAAAGTTAGATTAGTGGAAAATTATAATGAATAACGATATAAACGATTAGATGCCAACATTTTTGTTTGACAGGGAAAAAATTATGATTTATACTATCTCGAGTGTTATTGATATTGTATACCGTTGGAACCGTCACTTTAGAATAATAGCATTTGCATAACGTTTATAGTCGTAAGATTTAGAGAGTATATAGATATATTTCCGTGCAAATATTTTCGAAGGTATTAAATCGACACTCAGTCGAGATACTCTACAGAGTGTATATTTCATTAAATGTCGACAGCTTATCTGCGAAGTTCCGAAGAATATTCGCGTATCGAATTGGAACCACTAAGTAATAGAGATAGTAGTTACGTAGAGCGTCCGATACCACGGCCTACAGATACAAAGTTCATCGCTCTAGGAGGAGAACAAGTTTCACGACCGAAGTGCGGTAAGGTGCGAATTCCAGCGAGCAGAGCATTTACAATTTATGGTGTTCGACCACGATACGTCCACGATTGGCTAGCAAAGTTTATATAAAATTGTTCTATAAATATAATAGACTCCTTCTTTCGAATTTTAATATCTTTAACTTAAAATAAAATTTTTGGCATAAAAGCATGGAATTAAAAAATACGACGCGAAAGATTCGCAAAGTAAAAGCCTGCAGGATCATACGATCCTCTGCTTTAAAGAAATATCTCGAAGGCAAAAACAACATTACTCAATACAGCGAGTACAAGGCACTTTCAGCTGCGCTTTTTGAAAGCATGTACCTGCTATGCAAATTTGCAGCTGGGAGCTGAATTCTTGGGTATATATAAAAATTCAACGATCCCGTGACTGCATCGTCGTCGTCTCGTGCAGTTGTTAAACGGGAAGTTTATTTAGCCTACGGCGTAGCAACCGTAGTCCACGCTCAGTTGCGCACACGTACAGGCGCATCGATTACACAGGCGTGCGGTTTGCCTTAATTGCAATCCAATTTGTAATTAACTCGGTTCACCGAAACGTCGAAGAGAAGGCGCGCGGCGCGATTCCCCCGCGATGCAGGGCAAGCGGGTACGTTAATATAGAAATTTTATGCTGCCCTTAGTGTGCATCGGAAACATTGTGTATGTACGTGGCACGGCTCTCGTAGGGCCGGGTAGTGAGTTAAGAATCTATGGCAGTGGCAGAGAAACCACCTCGAGTAAATACGAGTCATGCTCGAAGGGCGCATTCTTCACAGAGGTTCTCCAGTCGTATCCTCGCGAAAGATCTCGAGAATCTCCAGTCTGCTGCGCTCAGACTCATCTTAATCCTCGTTCAAGATAACATCGACGAGTATATTTGAGATGTCACATCATAACAAGATTTTACAAAGATATATAGGACGAGTAAAATAGTTGCCTTAAAAAAATTATATATTAATTTTTTTTAACAGATATTTGTATTTTTAGAAAGTTTTTTTATTTTAATTTTAAAAAAGAAAAAATAAAATGCACGACGTATAATAATTTTGTGATTTAAAATCAGAATCACATCATCAAGATGAGTGAATGTGACCATCGCTATATTTGATTTCGATTGGCAACCGCTACGGCCCTAGAGAGCACCAGGTCTATTTAAAATAAACGCATGCACACATAGACCGAGGAAAATTACTATCTCACGATCCCATCAGAGCTTTTACAGAAAAACAGCCACGCTCTCCGGATGCAAGCGTTAATCGAAAGAAAAACAGCACGTGCGATTAGGGCATCGCCAAAGACTTCCGCGCTTCTGCACCTCCAAGATAAAGTGTCATCTGAAGACCGGAGCGAAGACGATGTCGCTCAGTCCACCCTGTATATCGGAGTGGTTTAGTTGCTTCTCTTTCAACATCACTAAGAGGAAAGAAAATGAGAAGCCAGGAAGAGAGAAAGCCAAAGACAGAGTGCAGAGCCGTAGCAAGAATATACAAGTCCTATGTCGCAATATAAATTTGCGTTTTTATCTCGCGTGACCGTGTACGCACGATCGAAATGAATATTAATTCGTAATAATAAATAGCAGCTGCGATATTACAAATCACGTCGTTGTATTTAAGAATATTGGGTTTAAAGATCGAGATAAATTAAATTGTTATTAATGGATGTAAATCGCGATACATTGATAGCAAATTAAATGACGACATGATTAACTTCGACATCGATTTTTCAGTTGTCATCGGAATTACCATATACGAGGTACGAAAGGATGCGTAGGGTACGTATCCGAAGAGAGAAGAGATCGAGGGAGTTTAAAATTCAATTATTAGCCCGTGGGTAGAGAACAATCCGTCGGTCTAGCTATCGTCGTCCCTATACATTAATCCCGCACCCTCGGCCACCAAATATCCGATACACCGTTTCGCTGGACGATGTTCAAATATCCATCTCGTTTCGGTATATTTTCGACAGTCGTATTACACGAAACACCGCTAAATTCCCAATTAATTACATCGACGAATTAATTTAATCAGTTAAAAATACTGAAAATCTCTGGCATAAATATCGAAAGCAAACATCAACTCTAAATTACATTATTTACGTTCGCTGTAATTATATTAAAATATTGATAAATATATTACACAACTGAATGTAGTATTATTATTAACAAAAAGAGAAAAAGGGACTTTATTTATTATTAATTAAAATAGATAGAATCAATAGTAAATAAAATATTGTACGCGACATGATACAAAAGATTACTATGACGTTTGAAAAATTGATAAAGAGAGATAGTTAAGTTTAAAAGCGTGAAATCGCCTGAATTCCCTTGAAAATAAATTCCACGCCATCGAGAGAAGAAACGAGATAGCAATCTATTCGTCTTGTATCGATTCGGCGGCGGGCAGTATTCGGCCGCTAGTATCATATCGGTTCGACAGTAAATTTCGACGTGGTCGACGGCGCGAAGGGCAATTCTGCGGCGAGTCAAAAGTCCGATACTCCGATATCGCACACGTGCTCTCTCGCGTGTATGCACGTGCGTGCACGTCAATGTCAAGTCGGTCCAACCGGTCCGGGCGCACATGCACATGCACCGATGCACCGAGGTGTCATAAGTGGTATACAAACTACGAAGCGTGCACCGCCAGCGCGGAAGGAGAGTTAATAAGTTTGGAGTGACTCGTGCATGCGGAATGTTTGCCGCCTTAATTAGAAAGTGCACGGAGAATTGCGAATTGCAATTGGGTTGGTTGGCTCGCGACAGGTCCCGCATATCGAATTTTCGAGGACTGTCATTGCGATTTGACTAGTCGGTAGAGAATCACCGAGAGCGTGGAAGTTACGTCATAATTGCTAATTCGTATGAAGCAGATTGAAGCGTGCACGTCGCGTTTAGTGAAAAGGAGGAAAGTAATCAAACGTAATTAATGAAGTAAGTAGCGTATGACGAATTAAAACTTGAGTGCAAGCGTTAATTAACCATAAATTCCAAACATCAGATACACGTTGGATATTATTAGCGTAATTTCCGATTTAACGCTGAATATCGCATTTAACTGTTTACGGCATGATAATTAATTCGTTGATTACATCATTGATATATACATATATATAAAACTAAAATTTAAGCTTCAATTCTACCATTTAATTTCAGAATTATATTCACGAAAACTACATTAACTTAAAATAAAAGGTAATACTCTGTTATAAATTACAACTCGACGATAACAATTATTCTCTACATATAATTGATATATAACAATGACGTAATTATAAAATTTCAAACAACATCTAATTATAGTTACTCATACCAAGTTTTAAAAACAAAAATTAGCTAATTTTTAGGAAAGTTGAAATAAGAATATTCAGTATGAAATCGCAAGATACTCATGAAATATAATAATCGTAATGTGTAGTTATTCCCAGAATTCGGGCAGCAAATACTAGTTTCTACTTTTAGATCCTCTTGAACCAAATGTTTCTGCGAGTAATATGTGCATAACTATACACCGTGAATACATATCAAACATCTGTGCTCATTGGTTCGTCCTGGCCTCAAAATATCCTCGTTTAAATTTTAATAAATTTTGCACCAAAAAACTTCGGTAAACAGAAAATTTTTAACGAAATCGATAAAGGAGTTGAAACGCGGTTGACCGTATTTTTCTCTCGGTCAAACGGGGAAGGAAAATTTCTAGAGCAGCTCGAAGAGAGCGGAATCCACCCCTACAGCAAAGGGTGGGATTTGGCCGTGCGTCCCACGGTCGTCATGGTAACCATAGGTCAGGACAGGGATAAGCAATAGTAATGCGCCCTTTTTTCCCCCCGAGGAGGAACCATCTTTGCTGCGAGCGACGAACGATGCCGGCAACAATTTATTTCGACCGTCAATCGAGTCGCGTCCGTGTTAATTCACAGCGTTAAGTAGACAACATGATTGATTTTTGCGTCAATTAACATGCAACGTGTAACATTCGAGAGCTGCTCGCTCGACGGATGCAATTTACTGCCGACGAACGCACCCCGGAAGGATCAAGGTGCGATCCAGGTGCCGCGATAAAGCCGTTTTTTTTCCTGACCGGATTAAATCGGAAATCATATAACGAGCGAGTTTAAAAAGGGGGAAAATTGAGAGCAACCGATCGGATCAAATCTTCCTCGGCTAGTACGATAAATTGGCGATTGAGCAAAACGAGAAGAATTAATATGACGCTTGAAGATCGCGAAAATCTGAAATGGACTCTCTAAATTCTTTGGAGTGGAATCTCACTCTTTTGGAGACGAATCTCACTCTTTTAGAGATTCTCTCTCTTTTTAGAGGCTCTAAAAGAGTGAGATTCCACTCCAAAGAATTTAGAGATGACTCTATAATAATCTCGTCTGTTCCGCAAAGTAGTCGCGTATCGGTTAACCGACACCTCTTTCTTTGTCGCTCTCTCGAAGTGGTGATCAATAAGAAAGTTATGCGCTTTTTACCCTTCCACCCCGAGCCGAAGAGAATGTCCTGGGAAACTTAACGCTGTTTTTCACTGTGAAAGTATGCGAAAAATGGGCAAGAAAAATATATTTTTTCATTTAAACTAAAATCGCACTTCTAATCTCTCAAATAAGTTTAAGATTTTATATTTATTCTTTTATTACTTGTAATGTTTTATGCATGAAATTCTATTCTTTAACATAAAAATTGTATTTTCTGAATATTGAAATTATTTTATGATGGAAACAAAAATATATCTATAAAGTATTATTGCACATTCTATATATTTTGTATCAAACTATCAGCCACGCGTAAAAAACTGTCAATTTGTAATTCCAGAGATTTGCATTCACCGATACGTTTGGTCGCATGTGCGTTCACTCCGATATTCGAAACTTTTATATCGTCAGTTCAATGTTTGCCGTTTCGTTAACATACAAATATTGTTCAGCACGTCAATGGAATATCGAGTCGATTGACGAGTTGTATAACAAAGTGTTTGCCTCTCTGTCGCTCGATCATTCGATGAAGAAATCCGTATCGCGAATCTGCGTCGCGAAAGACAATGAACGGTGAAGCGTAACGAAGGATGTCGAGATGAAAATCACGTAACGAGGATAAAAAAAAAGGCCGCTTTGAAATTATGCCGGCCCCGTATAACCTTGCCTTGACTTTTTTTGCGAGCTCTCCTTGCACGTCCGGTGAATATATATCTCGCCCTTCGACTTCGACGGTCGATTCGCGCTCCAGAAATCGGGCCGCGGATATACATATCACGTTACGCGAAATTCAGCGTGGAGATGGAGTACGTGCCACGAGTTCGCGTCGTGCAAATTTATCTTGGGTTACCTTTTTATACTTTGCAAACATGTCGAGAAGAGAAGCGTTAAACGAACGAACGAACGTTTGTAATAGATTATCAGAAATGGATTTATGCAGCTGTAATTGATAAAGACTCCTAATTCGTCAAAATAATTTTTTTAGAATTATACTAATTTTTTAATATTACAAATTTTATAAAAAAACAAAATTTTATATTGTATTTAATGTCGTTTTTATCGCGCTCCTTCTCGAGACTTGGCTTTAGCCTCGTATTGCAAAAATTATCAATCGCACTTGCAAATTGCACACAAGACGAGAATTGCAGCTGTTATCGGCCGCTTAGATCAACACCCATGATTCTTCTATTACAAAAACTAATTACATCTCGGTAGAGAGCAATGTGCTCGCGCACGCGGTTCTATCAGATGGGATTTACACGCGCTTCTTCCTATCCCTCCTCTCCTCCCCCGTCAAGTACACGATCTCAATGGCGAAGGCAGCGCCCGAATCGGCGCCCAGCCCGTCCCTAATTAATCGCGTTCTCAATTAGTGGCCCGAAAGCGCGGCTCGATTATAATAACATGATAATACATGGGCCGTGACGGGGTCATTCAACTCGGCCGACAAACGACGTCATCCGTCGCGCCAATTTAAAAAGGCGGGATTGTTTGATCGTCTTGTGCGATCCGTAAAAATCTCTCATCTCTCGTTTCCTAGAAAGTGTGGGGAGGAAAAAAAATGTCGCATTAACGTCAATTAAAAGCACGCTTAAATTACGATTGCGTAACGAGGCGCGCTCGACTACCTTTTAAATTTTCATGACAAACTCGCTTGGCTTTGAATCGCTTGGCGCTTATACGACTCGCCGTTACAGTTTCGCGAAACAAAACGCGGGCTTGAAATCGCATCGTGATGCGAAAAAGTTGAACCAACAAGACTGCCTCGTCGGCAAATGGTTGACATCATTCGCGAAAGAGCAGACGAGTAAAAAATTCAAGTTCTCGGAATATTAATATGGTACTCGGCGCGCACATCTCCAAAGATATAAAATAACGAAAAACTTTTTTTTTACATTTACCCGTTGAATTGAATTTTATCTTTCAACGGAAATTTAATTACTCCTCACCGAATGAATACTTAGTGCTCGGCGATTAATTATTGACGATTCTGTTTCCCCGCTTCACCCGCAAACCGTTGCATCACCAAAACTGCATAAATCTGCATCGATACGCGTTATTTGTGCACCATGTGCGCTTTATTATACTCGACATTGGAAATATTTATAATTCGCGGAAATCAGAAACAATGGCAACGAGAGAAATACTCGTTAACGGTGTTGAGATTTCCAGGTTTCGATAAATTCGAATTTCGAAATGGAATGGTCTGCGCGAGATGAATTATTAATCAAATGACTGAGCGCTGCGAACTTATAGCCGCTCGATTAATTATTATCAATATTTGATCCGCGCGTATTATCCATTACTGAAATAATTTAATCGAAATATTTCAGTTGAAAAAAAAACTATGAATTTATATTTAATATGCAATTACTATCCAAATACAATATTCTATCTTCTCATTTTAGTCTTTCTTGCAATTACTGCGTTTAAATAAGTATCAATGCAGATGTAATTTTTATTATTCCGCCACGAGAGACGGAATATCGCGAATATGCTGATCTATCAATTCTGACATTGACATTTTCACAGAGCATGGTTAATTTAACCGATACGCTCTGATTAGTCACCATAGTAATAACAACGTAATCTTACTTGGAAATCCTGTCGACGTTGTCGGCGTACAAACGAGCGATTTGCAGACGGACGGAGCAGGACGGAGCCCGTGGATCGGAGCATACCTCGTAGATCGTCCGAAACGACGTCCCTCGAATTTTCCACATCACTGGTCCGCCGGACACGTCCTCGCGAAAAAAATCGCGCCGCCACGTTTCTCTCCTCGGCGAAGCACGCCTAACGGCGACGCAAACACATCCGCCGGTCACGAGCGCCCGTGACGGAATGCTGGAGAGCTGGAGGAGAGGACTCGTGCTCGATCTCTCTCCTGTGCCGGTTCGTTACCCCCACTACGAGTGGAGGCTTACCCTTGCGCTTTTTTCCTTTTTTTTTCGCAAATCCTAGCGACGTTCCCTCTCTCGATCATCGATTTTCCGTGCTCGTTAGCCTGCAAATCGAGAATCGGATGCGTCTCATGTAGAACACGTGTCATGCACGCCCGCGGCGAGAAGATCGAAAGCGACGTGGATCTCGCGGCAGATCCGGAAACCGCGAGGATGCACGGACTACTCCGATTAATCGCTGATAAACGTACCATTAAACATTTATTTATCTGTTCTGTATACCTAGCCGTGAGAGAGATAGCGTAAAGGATTCGTGATGCGATGCATTAGAAAACTTGGAAAATAGCACGGAAGCGGTATTTTTTTATGAAATTTTATAGCTGTAATTAAGATTGAATTTATTAGCGTGCAGATAGTAACAAACATCCATTACTGAATAATGGATGTTCTACCCAAATAAAGCGAAATTTTCACTAATGTAGTTATAACGTTGTGCGAGCGATTGTTCGGTTTCATTGTACCATATTGTTTGCAACAACACGTTAATAGAGTAAAAGATAAATAAATAGCGGTGTCCCGTAACCACGCGATGTTTTTGCAGTTACTTCCGATTTCGAGATATTGCAAACGTGAAAGTCAATCGATAATATTAAATTTCGATTTAATATTATGTACGACGTTCCTCATTTCTCACTTAAATTGCAACTTTTTATCGAAAGCCACGTTTAGGATCTTGTAGAGTATGAGCGCATATAAAATAATGTGTTAATAGAAAGTGGATAATCGATAATGATAGACTGTGTTAAATCGACGCGTGAAAATTTTATATTTAAGAAAGCGATAATTTATAGGTAATAACCCATGATTATTGCTACATGTCCAACATCGTTTTCATATTTTTCTCGAGAGTATATCGAGAAAACATTAATCACACAAAATAGGTTGTAACTTGTAATCGCCAATAATATAACGAAAATGATTACGTATGCAATTTTTCATTAAATTCTGCGCATTATTATAGATAATTGTTTGTTGTAAATGCAGTTATGTCATAACAAAAAAACACATTTATCGATTTACCGCGTAATAAATCGTGAAAAAGGAAAAATTATAAATAGAAGAATAGACGCACGTGTACGCTGAAAGTAATGGAAAGAACGATTTTGTTGAAAATATAGATATGAAAATAATTGTGTTGAATCATTCAAATAATTACATTGCATTAAAAAAATTTGATTGAGATTTGGTAACTTTACCAAATTTGGTAATTAAGTTATCAAATCCTTTTTCAGTACAAGATTTAATTATTTTAATGGTCGAACAGAATTATTTTTCATATCGTATTTTCAACAAAATCATTCTTTTACAATGTTACAAATAATTACATTTCATTGCGTGTTGATACGCATATCTTCTTTTTTAGAAATTGATGAAATATGTTATATCACAAATAATTATCGCTGTAATTATATTATTTAATTAACTCTAAAACAGTCTCCAACTTTACGAGATAACTATCTTATTATTAAACAAGCTCACTACGGTACGAAAATAAGAACACTCGGTGAAATAACCTCTCTGACAACCTCCGACGAAAGCTTATCGTCGCGCCGAGTAAAGCGAAAGCCGTGTAACCCGCAGGGAAACGAATAGCGAATCATATCATACCTGCTTTCGAAACGTCGATCATTCGCAGGTGAGAGAGCCCCACGTCGTTCGATCCACGATACTGAATAAATCGCGCAGATGTCGCGAGCGGGATCCGGCGAATTCGGGAAATTCACTCGGCGCGCACTCGCGTTCGTCGACTGCTCTCTTTCCCGCGCGCGGGCGCACGCACACCGCGCGACACACACACATACACACACACGCGCGCGCGCG
Source organism: Solenopsis fugax (assembly GCA_003595255.1). NCBI lineage: Eukaryota > Metazoa > Arthropoda > Insecta > Hymenoptera > Formicidae > Solenopsis > Solenopsis fugax. Next base: position 304 of record QKQZ01044349.1, on the reverse strand, counting down.
CGCACGCACGTACTATCTGGTGGGTGGATACGTTCGCGTTCGGCTGTCGTCGATCGCTAGCCTAGGCAGTCGGCGCGTCGTCGCTTTATTACGTCACCCAGACTGGCGCGACGAGCCAATCCGGAAGCGCGGTCCCGTGGGTCACGTGTGGCTACCCCTCGCCCCCGCACGCAACGCGAATACGCGACGCACGCACACTCGCGCGCTTACGTTCACGTCTGTTCATTGTTAAGTTTTGCGCGCGAGCGCGCGCGCCCTCACAAAATGGCGACGCGGCGGCCGCGGAGCAATGACCAGTGGCGTA
>QKQZ01044347.1:0-21894 GCA_003595255.1 Solenopsis fugax | reverse complement strand
CACACACACACACACACACACACACACACCATCGATACGATAAGTTTCACGGTAAATAAATTACCAGCAAAACTGATTAAAACGTTCGTGAAGCGAGTCGCTCCTCGCTTCGCCAAGAAACAAAGTAAGCCATCGACTCCGGACAATGCAATAAGTATTTACATAAATATGTGAGCGGCGGATGCTCACCAAGATGACATCGCACACGTGTGCACAATAAAATAATATTACGGAACACCGACGATTTCTGCGAAATCTTGCGCAAAAGCATAAATTAAGATTCGATGTGAAGACTATAAAATAATAAAGACTGAAAGTCAATGACTGAAAAAGCGTATGTATCGTATACAAAGGATGATCTGTCATTCAAAAGTAGTTGCGTAATACTCTTAATCCCATTTTTATATTCCTCAAACATCGCCACAGGAAGATGCAGGTCGTTACTACTGAACTGACTTTAGCATTTTGCACAATGAGGCATGAGGCATGAGGCGATAGATTTTGGGAAAGCAAGAGGCAGGTGTAAATCACGGGACATCATGAATATATTACTTTCTCTCACGCAAACAGCCTCGGCCTTTACATAGCTATGAATTCTCCATGTGAACACGCACGGTTGGCGTAACCCGACTCGTGAAATTTGCATTAGAATATGCACGGTAGCGCATTTAGTCGTAGACACGTCGTGTCGTGAGCGAGGTGTCGTTGCGCAACGCGCCGAACGCGCCGAACGCGCGTCTTAAATTCGCAGAAACACTCGGGCAAGACGGTGTATAACGATGATGTACGTTTAAGTTACAGTCGATTAGGTTACGAACGACGACGATCTTTTTTTTGCGGCGAACGGAAAGGACGAACGGACGAACGGACGGACGGACAGCGCGCAGCGGCACACACATGATACAATGGTAAGCAGATTTGCATAAAAATACCTGCAACCGCTGCATAATGCGCAGCCGTGCGGCATACCTCGAAGGACCTTGACGAGGTGAGACCTTCCTGACGTCAACAACTGCGCGATGCGAGAATGTGTGCGTACCCACGCACTTTTACGTCGCGCGTCTCACCTTCTGTGATTGTGATCGCCGATCGGTGCCCAAAAATGGAGAGCGCAATTCAAAATCGATGGATTTTCTTAATCAAAGGATTTTCATCCATTCATACGTTTCTTTGTTAAGATAGAAAGTTTCGCACAAGAATAGAGCAAGAATCGAAAAATAGAAAACACTATTCGAACATGTAAATGTATCACTGACAAAAAAAAATTCAATGAAAACAATCTTCAAAAAATTAATATAAAAAATTATGTATGTATACTTAAATTGTGTATATTGAAAAAAATGCTGTTGAATCAACAAGTTGATCTAATTGGAAATATCTTGTTGATTCAATAACAAGTATTAATGAAATAAGATTAAAAGTAAAGACAATAGCAAATATAGTTGAATGAATAAAATTTAATTGACTCAACTACATATACATATTAGTGATAGCTCGTGATTCAATGTTTAATTGAATCAAACGTTTAATTCATATAATTACATGCAACATGAGACAATAATTTTCTGCAAAATTAAGATAAGATTCTCAAAAATATGAAATTGAAAAAACAGCACTGTCCAATACGAAATGATTGACGTGATTAGATTGTAAAGAGATTTCGTTAGTAAAACACACATTCCTTTTATGCAATGTAAAGACAAATGATACGAAATACTGAACGAGACTGGCTTGATCGACAAATCGCAAGAGTGAAATGATTATGATCTTTAGTAGATCTCACTGATACACATGTTTCTTTCGCGCAGGGATCTACTGCGAAGTCATAAGTGGCACACGGAATAATAAAACTTCCCACGAGATTACAGCGGCATGTTGCGCGAAGCGCGTCGCGCATCCTTGTGCTTCTTCCCAGAGATACGCCAAGCATTTGCGACAGGCAGCACGTGATTCAATAATCGAGAGACTCGTCGTTTGTGAGGAATACCACGTATCTTACATCCTGTTGCCGCGATCGCGTCCTAAGAGTCAATGTGTCACGGGTATCCTCCTCATTCGATTGCGCAATTTGTTAAGTAATCGCGAATTAAAATACATAATTCTTCAAGATAATCGGATTCAAATTGATCCAACCTTAACCTATCGCAAGCTAAAGTTTAAAAGTTTTCCTTTTAGTCGTATCTACTTGAATGAGACATATATAATTGATGTTTCTCTTTTTCTCTCATTCGAGCGGCACTTTCTCTCGCCATAACACTCGGTCTTTTCTCACTTTTTTTTTTTTCCTTCATTTTCGCCGCAATGTTACCTGGCCTTCTCTCGCTTGAAAGCAGCACGTATCGCGCAAAAGAGCGAGGTGCAAGGCAACAACGAAAATAGCCGCTCGATGATCTACCGCAAAACCGCAGGGAAAAGCTAACCGACTACCCCCTCCTTCCGTTCCGACCTCCTGGATTTCTAACGACCGATGCGATACACGTTGCCAGGGCCGATACTCCAGTATTTCAATACCGGTGGCGGTTCGAGTATACCGATCAACTCGTCCTTGACGTGCCACGACGACGACACATGCGTCTCTCAACATGGAGAGAGATTGACGACCGCGTCGACAAATGGGTGCCGACCGCGTTCCTAAGTGTCTCTCCTGGGTGTTCTTCGCTCATGCACGACGGATGGAGATCGATGTGTAAAATCGGAAAACGCACCTGACGATTGAGGCGTTAATCCTTGAGCGCTTACTCGCGAAAGATTACGCGCGACCCGCGATCGAATATCTGCCCCGCGCGCCGTAATTCCCTTCGAGAGAATAAATTAGACACGCAACATGAAATTATCAGGCATCCACCATAAATGGAGAAAAATGATTGTCGGATTTCAATCGAGGAACATCCTTGGATGTTAACTGTCAATTCTATTTTGTCAGTGTCAACATGTAAACTATGTATATGTAAAAATCATGTATACACAGAGAAAACGATTTCTTTGATTCGATTTTACGACTTAATAAATTTTATTGTATCCAAAGAAATTTTTTTAGAGTGGTCCAAACAAAGCAATGTTTGAATCAATAAGTACGACTAATAATACTGTTATTTTCGTCAAATAATAGATGTTTGAATAAAGTAAAAATTTTTATTCAAACAAATAATGTTTTGTACAAGCATATGTTGTTTCAATGAAACAACGTTCAGTCAAATAAATGGGAATACTAATTCCAACGAAATCTTTTTCCTCGTGTATTTTACTACCTAATAAATAATCAAATGTTTTCTCGTTAATGTTTTGGTGCATATTTCAGTATTTCTCGTTCAAATATAAATAATATTATAGGTAACATAATCCTGCTAAAACAATTCAGTATGTACAGCATTCGGTTATAAATTTACGCAGTCATTATGAAGTAAATTACACCACGTCAGCTTCTTGAATATCCTATGCGATGCGCATTGTAAAATCTTCGCGTATCAAGGCTAGTTCGCAAAATTATCGCTTAGAAGTAAGATTGCAAAATATATTATAATGCTTTTCGCGTTACACACATATGTGCGACGGGAAGTTGCTTTTAATTGCGTGCGCAAACACACAACGTCGCGAGTAAAATACGATCGTGATAACTCATTGTCGGTATCATTGCACATGAGGAAGTGAAGTACGAAGGAGAATGAAAGACGATCGTATCGCGTATGGTCCTAATGAGACACGCGTAATCTCGAGGATAATATATCGACGCATCAAGCGACTTATACAAGGTTTTTTTAGCCGACTTATTCCGAAAGAGCCTCCATGCCTTTATTAGCGGCTTCAAAAGTTCCTCGAATAATCATTATCTATGTGTGTCAAGGTATGCGTGCCAAAATGTATGTCACTTTGTCAATGAACTGCGGTTAAAAACTCTATTTACATGTTATCAATTGAACTAACACTACCTGTCGTTCATGTTTTTTTTTTCCTAAAAATTTAATAAAAAGTGTAAGAGAAAAATTAAGAAGCGATGACACTAATAAATTGAAGAATTTGCTTCTAAAAATATAGTGATGAAAAAGAATGCAAATATTTATGAATGTAAAATCTGAAAAATTCTAGTATTAAAAAAAAAATGTAAATATTTCCGAATATGAAAGTTAAAAGAGCTAAGAATTCGTGTCAAATGAATTAGAAGAATCAATGAAGCTTCGAACTTCAGAGAATTCAAGAACCTGTAGCTGTTAAATCCTTGAGATTAAAATTCCAAAGATTTAACGACTCGTGAACATAAGCTCTCTCATTCTCTTTCTCCTCTTTCTCCTATGATTTACAGAATCATTTAAATAATGATAGATTTTCGCGTCGTAGAGAAAAATTCGATATAAATATCAAAATAAAAATATGTCCACAATTTTTTCTTAAGTAAAATAAAATCTTGAAAATTCTCCATTCCATATAAAAAAAAAAAAGATTTCATGTTTTGTATCGTCTAATACAATGCAATGTAATGCGTATAATACCATGATTATGCTTACGTCATTTCTATTCATTGGTATTATTTTGTTACTGCTGTAGCTGTTGCTTTTCGCAACTTGTAATTTCAAGAAAGATTTTAAACACATGAGACGCGGAGAGACGCGCGACAACGCATCCACTTGTGTCTCTTATGTAGGAACGAGCGGCAATCTTGCGGCGAAATCTATCACGTGTGTCGGCGCATGAATAAGTATGGCTGTGGTGCCATTATCTCCATTGATATTTCTACCGAGACGAGAGAAGGAGAGAGTTCGTCTAAGATTACGGTTGGGATTACAAACGAGGTCAAATTCGCGAAGATCATTATTATTCATAATCAAAGTATGTATGCGGATATCGCACAAGTCGAAAATACATGCAGGCCATACATATTTACTTGTACTATATTTCTTGATTACCACCAAGATTCTCTCTGTTAAACATAAAATTTTTAATATTTCTAATCAAATACATCCGTCGTTTTCCCTTATTAAAATTCATTGAAATCAAAGTATATATCGAAATGTGTTAAGATAGAGTTTATGTTTAATTATTTTTTTTAATAAGACTAGATAAGGTTAGATATTATTATTATATTAATCGTAATTGAATGGCACACACGTGTTATACAATTATAAAATTATAAAATATCCTTTATTAGATCGACAATCTGCGAAACAAAATAATGTATGCCTTGTATAACAATGTCATTATGGCATTATTGATATTTTTTCCCGTAATAGAAACGATTTTCCAAAGATTACATTGGCGGGTCGTAAAAGAACCTTGACTCTCTCCTGTCTCATCTCTTTGTCTATCGCTATTATCGTAGAGTGGCCACTCCGCGCGAACGCACGATATGCATACGTCAGTTACGAAATCACGAATGCGCTAGGAGTGCAGAACGCGGTACGCGGAATACTTTGTCGAAGTGGAGATAAAGAACTTTGCGAATAAAGCACATCGCAGACATCGACTGCCGCCCGCCCGCTAGGGTTAGGGTGACCAAAAAGAAGCAGACTCGGCTCACGAATGTGTCGCGCGCGGTGAGAGTTTAGATGCGCTTTTAAGATTTAAACTCTCCGTTCCTCCTTCTCACTCTTTCACGCTGCCGGGAGATTGCGGAACGACGCGGGCCTATATACGTGAGTCGGCGGTATTGCGACATCGCTAATGCATCGTGAGTGCAGAATGCAGCCGTGGATGCACTGCTAAACTACCATGGTGAAGACGAATAGCGAGTATACCGGGAATCTACTCCCTCGAACAGAAGTTTGAGATGCCAGCGCGAATTTTTAGCGTTCGTGCGTTGCAACAGCGACACGCGGATGATACGCAAATAACGATTTATATGGCAGTCTTTACAGTAGATAAGAAAATCCATCACGTTCGTATATTGGATAAAATAATTAAGTAGCGTAGGATAAACACATTTTTATTAATTTTTATAAAACGTTGCCTCTAACTCGTACGATACAAAAATATGTGATCTATCTTAATCTATCTCGATCACACAATTAGACACGATTACTCGATTCAAGAGAAACCAATTTAATTATCACTTTTATTAATCTTAAATTATTTACGAAATCTTTTACGAAAGATTGAATTCAAATAGATATTTTTGAAATAAACTTTCAAAGGCAGTGCAGAAAGGAAACATGTAGTGCATATAGATTGTTGACTGTAAGTATTCTACATTATTCCACCAGAATGCTCGCGGAATAATAAGAGAAGCAGAAAAGAGAGCTTGTGGAATTTACGACTCTATCCTGGTACCTACAATACTTAGAAAATACAATCGATATACCGCGGCAATACAGCCGTTCGTACACATTGTAATGAACATATGTAATTACGGGAATATCTTTGCCAAGCATTTTTCATCATGTACCTGACCTAAAAGTCTACACACCATTAAATTACAAAATGTGCTTGTTATTTATCTCTGCTAATTCATTGTCTCTATCTTGATGGCATACATTTTAATTGTTTTCTAACAAGCTCAAAGGGATCTACTGCTGTTTTACGATCGTGCGCAAAAGAAAACATTCTCAATCATTTGTCATCATTTCAAGGCTTTAAGGAATTTAAATTCGCATGTAGAAATATTATTAAAAATATTAGCATAATATCGCTGTGATAATACCACGAGAAATATATTATCAACGTCGATTTACTCTACTGAAAAACCACTTTGGTTGGAATAGAAAGAGGAAGACTTTTCGATGGAAATACAAAGATAGTATCACTTGAGTTTTGTAAAAAAATTTATTCTACTGAAAAATATCGTCCGAGAAATAATTGCATGCGAAAAATTTCTGACGGGATCCCGTGGCAGGAAAGAATACAGTCATACATCGATAACCGGTATTGCAAAATCGCTAATGCAGAGTTAGACAAACCTACAACGCGAAATACACGAGAGCGGCGAATCCCCTTCTATACGTGTATCGTGTACCTATATAAAGCGACATTCCCTGTCACCGGGAGACAATGTAGCGATGCGCCGTGGCGGTTGTCTCACGTATATATCGCTTACATTTTCTCATGTGACGACGTCCGATCCGTCGTCGTCGTCGTCGTCGTCGTGTAAACGCTCTCAGCGAACAACACGTAGTTCCTAACGATACCTCAAGGCTTCGTTCTTTTTTTTCCCCTCTTCTCTCAGAGACTACTCTTTCTCGGCGTAATTCCATGCACGATTTATTGACCATCTCCCGCGAGTCGGAAAAACGCGTGACCTCTTTTTTCCATCATTTTATTCGCTAATTTTTTTCTCCTAACGAGCGCGCGAAGGCGATAACACTACGCACGCAAGGCTCTCACAGTAAATCATATGTGTGTACACGCGTATTATTATACAAAAGTGCGAAAACCGCTAAACCGTCTAAAAACAATAACTTTTTTTTTTCAAGGCGCTTTAACTCGGCCGTTGAACTCAACGAGGGAAAAAATCTCGTTACATGCGTTTGCGTGCGCCATGCACCGGAAATTTATCGAATTCCATTACGTGAAGTAATACGCCGAAGTCTTTACGATTGAAGATAACAGGGGCATAATTCAATAATGCGCCAGCAAGTGGCGATAGTATGGGGATATCAATTATCTTTTATTTCTCTTCGAGTGAGATACTGAAGAATGTTTCTTAACAGTATTATTCAATAATTCTTACAATTATTTATGAGTGAAAAGTATTCGGATAGTCTCTATTGAGTCTTAGCGGACATGGCTTAAAGATGTTTTCCTCCTCGCGAATCCCAAACTGGCGACGGGAATTTCTACGATCGAGCGTTACCTTCGCAGAACGAAGTTTCCCATTTCCAGCGGGTGCAAAGAGAGATGAGGAGGGGATAAATAATTCGCGAACTAAACGGACACATCGTCGACATTCGCCGCTGGAATCTGAGGAATCTCCTCGCAGGGCCAGATAGTCTCGCGCGCATGATTCTGTCTTACGATAAATACCTCAGCACACCCGGTTTTTCTCGATTATTTAAGTCACCGCGTATGGTTGCGCAATGGTGCGCAGCTAACCGCGATCCTGCGATTCTCGCCAGCTTTTCATCGTTTGACATTCGATGTTACCGGCCGATATTTCTTTTTCATCGCGAAAAAGAACCACGTACATCTGACCAAGATTTTTAGAATTTGCGCGAAATAACGTAAGAATGTCAATCAAAAACTAGGTTTAAGGCAGTTCAGGTTGTTAAATAGAAAACGATAATAAGCTACGTGTCAAGAAGAACTAGTCTTTAATCGTGTACAAAATCTCTATAAGCGCTGCAATATATTCTTAGAATATTATACGAAAATTATTAAAAATTAAAATATTATTAAAATAATATTCCGAGAATATTATTTCGAGTATATAATATTTTTTATTATTATAGGAATATTGTATTAATGTCCACTTATATTACATGTCCACTTTATACAATATTAGTGGAATATTATGAAAATGTTCAACGAATATTATTTTTGTTCAAAAATTAATGTGAATTATTATGCATAAAATATTCATAAACTTTATGAAAAATTATTACATTTAAAAGTTACAATATTGCCAATAATTTAAAAAATATTGAAGTAAATAATATTATTCACTTCTCATATAATATTCATATAATATTTCAAGAATATTATTTAAAATTAAATATTGTAGCGCTTTATAGGGATGTGGATCATCGTTCTTATGAATGATTCGAATGTTTTTGTAAAATGCATGTAGTCGCCGTGAACAACTCTGAGCACACATGAGCGACAGATTTCATACAACGAAAGTCCTACGACGGAATTTGTGACGTATGCTTGCCACATGGAGCGTGAAAGCGTTCACGAACACAAACTGCTGTATGCACTCACGTGTAACGCACATGTGTGTGTTCGAAAGATTGCAGTGGAAACCTTATCTGTATGGGCGTATATCGGGCGTAGAAGTCTATCAAAATATGGTTCAAGTTTCTTTTGTTCTCACAAAACTCTCAGCTTTCAAAAAGACAGTTTCTGACGGTTTCTAACTGCGACTTTGACTTGAACGCAAATTAATAAAACATTTAAGGATATCAAATCGGTGTTGTAAATAAACAAGTACGTACTCCGGCCTTTTACTGAGCAATGCGATATTACGCCGCATGTCAAACATCATCTCTTTTTCTCGTGTTATTGAATAAAGTTGAGTTATACCGCGATAAATCAACGATGTGTTTTCACGCTGAGTGTCGCAAGTTTAGATGATACATGCGTGAACACACTGCATGTCTAACGTCTATTCATTCGTAGTAATTTTAATATTAAGCTTTCAAACATACACAAATTGAACTAAAACATTACAGATAGATTTATCCAAATTCCCGAGATTTACGTAGAATCTTTCTGTTCTAATAATTTTTCTTTGTTATAGTCATATGTACAACACTAATACAACAATGAGAAAATAGTTCAATTTGCATAAAACAAAGATGAAAAAATGAATAAGAATTCGCTTGTGAAGTACCGTTTCCAATTTGTCGTCGCATTTGTCAGACAGAAATAAAAAGTGTATTACACCCGCTTATATGATTTACGATGAACGAACTTGCTAATAACGGTACGCTTGTGCAGGCAGCGAAAAGACCTTTTCTTATTTCGTTTTCTTCTTATCGAGAAGAGTGATCGCTTCATGATGAATGATACGATATCTAACGCCGTTTTCCGTCCAGAAGCGTTCTTTTACAAATTGAAAAATATATGATTACGGTCTTATCTCTCTCTTTACAAAGGTCTACAACGTTCCTTTGTAAAGATAAGACCGAAGACGAATATTCTTTTCACATTAATACTTTGAAGAATCCTCAATTTTTTTCATAAGACACAACGTAATAAGAAATATTATAAGAAAGGAAAAAAGTCGATATTGCATTAACGTCTTTGCGTTATTATTTTTGGCGAAAAGAAATGACCTAAATGAAGGCCCTGGCTGTTCAACAAATTTCCCCCGTCAAATCAGACGTTCATCGATGGTGCGAGACAAGATCCGTAAGATTAATTGCGCTTGCGTTTTTTTAACAAGCGCTCGTTATCATATTACGCTTGGGCCGAGCGCGTCTCGTCAATGTTACATTCCTTCCTCCTTGCGCGGACAACCGCCGCATTGGATAATCGATCGTGGCAAACGGCGAGGGACAATTAATCGTGCAAGATGGAGAACGCGCGACTAGACCGAACGCTCGTGCTCGCGCTCGCGCGCGGGCACGTACGCAGGAATGCGCGTGATGTGCGTAACGTCGGCAATCAGGGTCGTGATTGCACTACACGGGAATCAAATTAGCATTGAGCACCGGCCGTCTCTCGCCATTAGAGCTCCAGGATGGAAAAGTGTACAGAGAACGATAGGCATATTTGCCGTTTGTCGATCGTGGGAGGAGACGCGGTGAACAAGTCCGGTGCAGCTTTTACGTAATGTTTTTATCCTTGCCTCACTATGGATCTTTGCTCTCTGCGCGCGACGACGAATGAGACGTATCTCCGGAACACTTTCTAGAATACGATAGTCAAAACGTTCGCGTATAAGCACGTGTCCCTGTAAAGAGTGCCAAATTTCTATTCTAAGAAAATACTAAAGCTAACTTTTACGGCGTATGGCTTACGGATACAATTGCCCCACAGTTTACAGTTTTACTAAAAAAGAATCGCATTGAAATTATTAAAGAATAAAAATCTCTTATTTAAACTTTTCATTTTAGAACGTTATTCCTTTATAAAATGTGTATGTAATTAAAACATTGATTCAAAGCTACACTGGAAAAAAGAGTAGTAATAATAATCTAGCTTTGGTGAATTAAATGTTTGATTAATATAATCAAATATTTAATAATATTTAGTAATTACGTTAATAGTAACCAATCGGTTGTTAAACACTGAGAGAATTTGTTGAAAATACAGCTATGAAAATAATTATGTTGGATCATTAAAATAATTATTTTCATATCTGTATCTTCAACAAAATAGTTCTTTAAGTGAACAGTTACCAAGTGGTAATCAAGTTACTAAATATGTGATAATATCAACTGAATATTTAATTTTGAAACTATTTCACCAAGGCTTAGTAATCTAGGTACTATCATCTTGGTTTGATTATTAATACTAGACTTTTCTTCCATGTTTTGATTTTACGATTGACAAGTACTTCTAAACCTCAATTATCAAATTAGACCTGTCCCTCGCGATGGATAACGTGTGCGAGATGCCGTGCTTCCGTGTGTAACGAGTATACGTACCACGTGTTGCACACATAAACTAGCCAAGTGTATGTTTGCTGTCGTGGACGTGGAGAACTACTCTCACGAGGAGATAAAAATCTCCGGCACGCAATTGCGGAAAGCCTTCGAGAATCAAACGCCCCATTGTCTGAGCCGATTGGAAACAGATGAATAGGAAGTGAGTAATGAATATTATTCCAGAGCATGGTTTATTACGCTCGATAAGAGCCTGTCTGGTGCACGATATATGGTTTGCGCTGAGAAACGTCGTGACAGAAAGGCGCCATGAATATTTTTAGAAATTCAATCTTTTACCTCGAAGATACCATTAAGAAAAGATGTGTGTTACGCAACGGTTATTAAACCATGTTTTTCAAAGCGGAATACAAAACTTTTATCAATTATTATAATTTAAACTATATATATATGTGCATACACACACACACACACACACACACACACACACACACACACACATACACACAGAGAGAGAGAGAGAAATTAGTATCAAATCAACAATTTAATGTTTCATGTAGAAACAAGAATATAAAATCTTCTTGAAAAAATTTGATCTAAGGCATAATAAAGGAATATTAAATAGATATTAGGAACAGGAATTGAAATTTTAGAATCGGTTTTCTTAATGAATGTTAAACGTAACGCGTATTGGATATGAATAAGACGTAAAACATAAATGTGTCGTACAAGATACAATATAACTTTTAACAGACATAATTTGCTTACAGAAAGAAACAAAATTTCTTCATGTTATAAATTCTTTCAAGAAGATTTGATATTCTTGCTTATATATGAAATACAATGAATTATTGATTTAATACTAATTTTTTTCTGTGCATGTATATGTGTAAATCTGGAAACTTTTAAATAATTGATAAAAATGTGACTTGAGCAAAAAATATTTTAAACGTGATTCTTGGAAAGTGAAATCGGGACATGAAAGAGATTATTTGAGCAACAAAACTTCGTGGATGACGCGATCTGAAACTTCAGATCGAAAAGAAATTTGAAGTAATTTTATATTGAGCCTGTTATCGCTCGTCATACACCTTCTCCAAGCATGATGTAAGTCCGCGCAGTGAAAGCTTCGCCAATTTAAGAACCGTGAATTACTTCCTGAAAATTTTGCTTCGCTCTTCTTTTTTATTTGCAGTAAACGTATACACACATACAAGCGCGTGAAAAAGCAGTACGTTGTGTCTTTCTAGCGACATTATTCTACTTCATCTGCCAAAATTGCTGAGAAATAATCGGAATACGCTTACCTAAGAGCCGGTTAAAAATCATAACAGCGCGACGAAATTGTTAACGATCACGCGAGTAATGCGAAGCGCGAAGAATTTCTAAGATTCAAAGTCGCGCGCGCGACGTTCGACGAAATCGGAATTTATCATACGTCATTATCCGCCACGTTCGCACTCCGAACCACTTACGAGCAGCATTTCTCGAATCGCCGCCGCGTGCGTAATTACGGGATATTAGCAGCACGCGCGGCACGCACAAACGAATACGGGGTGCACAAAGATCCCGAAGGACCGGCAGAAAAAGAGCATCACTAATCAGCGGCTGATTTTACAGCCGCAACTTACGCGTTATCTCCCTCCTAATAATAGGACAATTTTCTGGAAAAATTCTCCAAACAGGATCGCCTTTATTAGCTGTCGTAATCAACAACAACTACCGATATTTCAAAGAGGCATCCGCAATAAATTTCAACCTGTGGCTCCCACTAAAGCGAACCAGCGACTAGAATTTCGGCAGATAATGACCAGTGTCCTTCTCCAATGTCATCGCTCAGAAAAAATATAGCATTCTAAAAGCATTATGATGTTGGTCATAATATTTTCGGCAAACATAGTCTTCGTGGAAAGATATACTATTTATTACAGAGAAGACTTTTGTGCTAATTGAATAAAAGATGAGAGGACCACCATAAGATATTGTTATCGGACGTTGTAAACCTCTAGCACATTCCATCACTTTACAAAAATTAAATGCCAAACGTACACACATGTTAATTGAATTTTAGATAATTATTCAGATATTCAGTTGAAAAATTATTTTTGGAAAGCTAATCATGAAGAAATCAAATCCAAAGAAATTGAATCAAAAGAAACTTGTGAATAAAGATTTAAATTGTTTTGTATGAAATTTTCTGACGCGTAAAATTACTTAATTTTACTGACTCACTGATAAAATCGACAGTAATGATATACCATCGTTTTCTCGAGAAACCCGATATTAATATGTATCATCGCGACCCAACATCGTTTCTCACTCAGTGTTCTTTATCTCAGTTCAATTGACTCAGCTGAGACTCAGTAACGAGAATCGATCTAGAGATATATACGCAGGAACGCAGAGATGTATACGTGGTAATTGATAGGTGCGTGACGAACCAAGAGAGAGAGAAAGAGAGAAAGGCTCAATGAATACAAGTAAATATAATGGCACGACCTAATCATATCGCGATAAACATGGATGGAGATCTAATTCGAGCATTGCTTTCTCCCGTTCACATTACGAATTATCTCTCCCGGCCATTCATATCAGACAATCGAACAATCCTATAATTTAAGTATCAGTGAATGACTTTAAAACCTCATTTAAGTATTATTCAAGCCTTGCTCAGAGATAAACACGCGCAATTAACGAACTAGTTGTACAAAAAATTTCATAAAAACATTATAAAATATATTTTTAATATATTTTTAATTAAATATATTTTTAATTATAAAATATATTTTCATATAAATTATTTATTAAATATTATAAATTAATTAAATTATTTACTAAATAACAATTTATTTAAAAAAAAATCGTCGAATTATAAACTATTAAATATTGAACTTGCACATGAGGTTCAAATTTCACTTATTTATCCATGCAAGTGCTCACGACTGCGTCATTTCACAATTTACATAAATTATTTAAAATACAGCCAAAAAGAGAGTAATATTATACTCTACGAGAAATGCTTTTCGTAAACAGTAATTTAACCGCGTCTTTAATAATATGATATTAATACCGACATTAGACGATGCTCTCTCGACTGTATATATATTATTCAAGCTCGAATGAAACTGTACATAAGTAATTCGTATAACCTCAGAGCTAATAACTGGAGAGCTTTACCACTTCGGGCGTAATTTACTTGTCAGCGCGAACAAAATAATACGATATTAGTCGCGAATCAAGTGAAACCTGTGCCATGCCGTTTCCTACTCATATATGTATAGATACGTGTGTACCGGCTAATAAACAGGTATGTAATGAATGAGAATCGAACTTGTCGGATAACCGACATAACTAGCACCAACCTTCGAACGTTCTAATCGCGGCACCACTAAACGCCACTATCACACAAGCATCACTTTCTCCATTCAGCCAATCGACCATCCGTTTAACCTTTTCTAACTGCTAAAAAGGATGCCATGATGGCGAGTTATATTCAATTTCCCGTCTAAGAATGACCATAATGGCTAGAACGAAACACTCTCAGTGACTATCGAACCATACGTACGCGTATTGAAGATGAGAATTTTATCATCACAATAACTTACGTAAGTACGCTGAGCGAGAAGCGCCCGCATGTTACATTACAGTTTCACTCTTGTTTTACATTGCTATGCAATAAGAAGATAAACTGCGAATTGAGAGTTTCATTTCACTGAATTTAATTAATTAATTCGTCTAACTTCAGAGCTAATAACTGGAAAGTTTTACCACATGTCGGGCGTAATTTACTTGTCAGCGCGAACAAAATTGATTAATTTAATTCATTCATTCCTTTTAATTAAAATCCAAAGATATTAAAAAATTTGAACACGTGCAAATTTACATTCAAGATTATATTGCTAAAGCAATATATATTTTGAGGGATCTAATTAAAATTTTAAAGATACGTATTATATGCAAATGAAATTATATGCAGATTATCTACAGTAACTGACGGTGGCTATTTTAAGTTAGACAGCGAAAAAGTCGAGGGTCTAATCGGCATGACGTGATCAAGGAAAGATGATTAATAACCGCTGCTTCCCTCGAGAGTCGAAAGTGAATTTTGCGTTCGCCACGAATCGATGAGTCAATAACCTTTACATGTTCCTCGCGTGTCGATTAGCCGAAAAAAATATTGCGAATGATACACGATATCCTCCCCCCTCTCTCCTTCTACGATATTTATGACCGATATAAAAACACCTTACATCGCATTACAGAATACCCGCATTTGTGTAGGTATCAGGCACATACCTTCATCGAACCTCCTTGTATAGTCTATAGAATATGTTTATATATTATGCAAAAATTTATGAAAACTTATAAAAGATAAGTATAATTTATTTGCGAGGAAAAAGTGTGAAAATTCGAGAATTTACATACGATCCATTTCAAAAAATAAAAGTATCCGCTATGCACTTTAGATGGATTATCTTTATTCACGTCAGAGTACCTTATAGATCTTATTACATGCACACGACACCATTTATGCGGCGTATAATTCATCGGTAATGGCTTTTCCGTCACCAGGACAGCACGATATAACTGTGCAACTAATTAGGTGACTGCGGAAATGTCGAACGCCCTTACTACATTTTATGAGCCAATATTTCAAGATACTTCAAATACTTTCGCAGATAGTTGCAAAGATTAAATAGAGATTTACGAATACGTCTTAACTTGCCAAGGACGACGCGTTTTCATCTCGACTGACATTCTTGTGCAACAAAATGTATTTTGTATTGAAAGATAAGAACTTTGATATTGACCGACTAAAAATCACACAGCGTTAAGTACTTTCAATTTCATTTTGCAACAGAAAAAAAACGATATATTTCTAACGTAAAATTTTATCTTACATTTTTTTTTAAATCCAACAATTCTCTAATGCCCAATTTCTTCACCTCTAGATAACTTCATCCACGAGATATCATCCAAAAAAATATGCTAATTTCTAGTAAAATTCTAGTACATTTTATGTCGAAAGTTAGTAATATGAAGAATAGCTATCCGTTAGATACACTGAAAAAATGATTTTGTTAAAAATATCATACAAATATGAAAATAATTATGTTAGATCATTAAAATTACATTGCATTGAAAAAAGATTTGCTAGCTATTACCAAATTTGGTACTAATAGTTATCAAATCCTTTTTTCAGCACAATGTAATTATTTTGATGATTTAACATAATAATTTTCAACATCTGTATTTTCAATTCTTCATCCTTTCCATTCTTTTCAGTGTACGTAAACAGACATTTCAGTGAAGAAAACGAATTTTTATTTAATCGATGAATATCTTTATCTGGAAGATAGCTATCGGGAGGTATGAAGAAATCAGGGATAAGAAAATGTTCAAACTATCAGTAATTCTCATATTTCAATTGAGAGGATTTGCATTGCATACTCGATACAACATCCCTTCGATGGAGAATGGAAAAGTTTTAATTAGTCAGCTACGTACTCTATCCTGAGATAGAAAGAAACATCGTAACGTTATTTTTAGTTGATAAGGGAAACAGTGAGAAATCGTAACAAATTATTTTCTACGGGCAACCCGCACATACGCGGACGTAAGCATTATCAGACGTAATTACGACGTAAATCACACATACCACTTATCACGCGATCGTCGAGAGATCTGGCTAAAGGCTCGTCGGCTCGACGAGCCCTCGGTGTATTAGCGATAATATTGGCGATTACCGTTTCGTGTCACACACAAACGCACGTGCGCGCTGTGTATAGAATCTCCTTTAACCCTCTGCGGTTGAATATCGGCATTTAACTGACCGCGGACTTTTACTCTTTTGCTCGAATGCGTCGGCGCGTAGCCGCGTCGCAATTATCCGTACGCCTAGAGTTACGAGTGAATTGCGAAACGGCAATCTACTTTAAGTACCCGGGTGTATAGCTGATACCGTTAACTCGTCTCTTGATTATTTTTATTACGACCGCACCGCCAAACGTGCTAATTATTGCGAGTGATCTAAATTAGCTCGTGTTTGAATTCGAACTTTCATTACGTCGCAACTTGATATTGCGTTGGTAATTATTTTCAACGACCTTCTCTCTTAAAATAAAAAATAAATTCTTCAAAGTCTCTACACAGTTAGAAAATTTGTGTTCAATTTAACGTATGTTCTAAATGGTCCACTCAAATTTTTGTATTAATTCAACACAAAAAGTAACACAAATATTATGTACAAAATTAATGCAACAAATGTAACACTTTGACAAGTTTAAAAACAAACTATAAAAGCATATTTCTTCAATAATATTAAAATTTTTAATAAGTTGATACGTGCACTTTATTCATTTATTTTAAAATTAACGTTTTAAAACTATATTATTTTTATGCTATTTGTTCATTTACCCATTGCATTATTTTGGCACTAAGACATGTGGAATATTAATTTAACACAAAATATTTAAATAACATAATTACATTACACTAACATTCGGGTATGTTGAAAATTCAACACAAAAATTTTAACACAGATCATTTTGAACACAAATACAAAATGTTTTCTGCTGTGTACGAGCAATGCGTAATAGCTAAAAATTTAAATTCCAAAAAGAAATTCTCTCTATAAAATTTCTCCATAAAATTAATAAACTCGAAACTATGTATTCAAAATTTTTCAGAACACATTGTTAGACTATCTGTAGTTAAAACGTGACTCACGAGAAATGAAAAGTCATAATCGTGACTGCGATAATCGACGTGTTCGTCGACAGTGCATTTATGCGCGTCGTAAAATCAAATCGGTTTTATATCGACCTATGCTAAATCGCTGACCTAGTTCGAGAACGAGACGGATCGCAACGGAAAAGAGAAAAAGACAAAAAAGTGAGAGAAAGAGAGACGAATCGCGCGGGTAGAAAGCACCGGTCATCGATCGCGCTTTCCTTCTTACGACCGATTACGTACGAAAAGACATCGAGGTTCAGCGAACGACGCAACACTCGTGCACGTACACGCCGACGCGCTTCTCTCGCCGCAATCGAGCGTGTATCCGGCACTTCCTTCACTGCGATCGCGGCGGAAACGCGCGAGAGAAGCCGACGTGTATCAGGAGGCTGGAGATTTATTTCCCTCCTCGATGGCACACGGATAAAACTGCTTCCTCGCGTGTATCGCGCGAAAGAGCAAGTGTGAAAACGATGTTACATGCATTAATTCGCACGCATCCGCGCATGCACCTTTTATCCGCGTCACGCGAAATAATTCTGCTCAATTTACTCGAAGAATCGAGAGAATACGCTTATATCGATTCCCCCGACGTAAATCTTAATATGTCTCTCTGTGATTTCTTTCCGGTTTTCTACAATGAGAAAAAAATGTCTGGCACTTGTGACTGTAATTGTATGGTAAAATAATTATGATTAGGAGCCCATTTTTATAGTTATTACACTGAGAAAAAAAGTCAAAGTATTAGTAAGCACATGTTACTTGAGACGTTTTCTTCGATATTTATTAGTTGTAAAAACTTTTAATTGCGATGAAATATATCACTTTTTTTTTATTAACTGGTTTATTTGTTAGAAATAAAATTTTACTTCGTCGTATTTAAATAAAAATTCATTACAATAAAATAAATTTATATCCCACAAATAAATTTTGAAGTATCTTTTTTCTCAGTATACTGCTATGTTAATAATAATCTTATGTTTACAGTTCTATCAGCTATGAAAAAATTTTTACTATAAATTATGATAATTTCAAGTATTAATATAGTAACATATCAAGAATGAATAATAAAATAAATATTTTTATGCAGTAAATGCAATTACAATTATAATGAATACAAATATTTTTTCAACATTTGCTTACTATTTACATACACTAAAAAAATTTTTTTGTGTTTAAATATATTTTTTAAAATATTATTTCCTTGATTTTAAAAATATTTCTTAAGTTTAAAATAAATTATTTTATACTAGCTATTTATTTAAATAAAGGAAATAATGTTAAAATAAAAATATTTATTTGAACATAAAGAAACTTTTTTTTCAATGTAGTAATAACAACTAATAGTTGGAATTTATAGGGTTTAAAGTTTAAACAATTACATAGTTGATACCAAAAATGAATTACAATTAAATTATGATAAATTGCAACTATTTTTTTTCCCTCAGTGTACATCTTCTCTCCCTCAGAATTTTTATACGACATCCTTGACAGCATACAATATTTATAAAAGATTTACAAAATATTTATAATTATTTGATTATTTTATAAATACGAAAATATTTCATAAACATTTTTGTGTCCTTAGATTGAACAAATTATAAAGATTTATAGTAAATAACACATAAAAATATTTATAAAATACATATAAAATATTACTATAAATATTTTTTTTTACTTATACATAAATATTAAAATGTGTCTATATTTTAATAACATTTTGAATAAAGATTTTATGATTTTTTTCTTTCGTGTGTATATATAAAATATCTATAAAATATTTATATATTTAAAAAAGTAAATAGTAATAAATATTTATTATAAATATTGTGTACTGTCTGGGATCCGTAGTATAAAACAATAATCGAGCCTCACTTTTCGCGCCTGCAGCCTCTTTTTAAAATATTTAATTATTAGTGCATACTTTTTATCTCTTGATCTGAAACACAATTGTGTCAATTATATCAACGCGATTTTGAAAGTAGGATGCTAACTCTGCAAAAAATGGTATATTTGACAATGTGCGCGCGAAAGCGGTACGAATCAGCGGACCGAGATACGAGAACGAGACAGGGAGAATTTCCCTGTGCAGTGAGAACATTAAATACCGAAGGTAACACCTCTTACTCTCGTATATATAATGTGTAGCACTTATATTCGATGTGTACGCTACATTAATCGCCGAAGTCCGCGCGGCGCGCTGAAGTCCGTTTCGATTTCTACCTTGGAATTTGCACGCCGGCTTCCTGATTCAAATTTACGCTTGTGTTTCTTTGCAATGTCAACGGCGTGCACAAGTGTAAAAGCGTGACAACGATATAATGCCCCCGATCGATTCAAGTATTATAATTATATCGGAAGCACTTTCACAGTAAGTACGCGACGAGCG
This sequence comes from Solenopsis fugax, assembly GCA_003595255.1. Taxonomy (NCBI): domain Eukaryota; kingdom Metazoa; phylum Arthropoda; class Insecta; order Hymenoptera; family Formicidae; genus Solenopsis; species Solenopsis fugax. The sequence goes on along the minus strand of QKQZ01044347.1, from coordinate 1,575 downwards.
ACATGCTCGGGGTCGAAGATTTCCTTGCCGTTTTGTAACGAATGGTTATAAAAAAATTCTATACAGGCTGCATATTCAAATATTTATGTAAAGATGCACAAGATATAGTATGTAATTTATATTATAATCAATGTAACACGATTTACGAAAATTACGCACTGAAAAAAATGCTGTAATATGAATTAAAATTATATTATGTTTGTTTTTGCCTTTACTTTTAATCTTCTTATTTTATTAATACTGTTATCGAATTAAAATATTTCCAATATTATAAAATAATTTGTAATTGAATTAACGAAATATTTCCAATTAGACTAATGCTGTTGATTCGATGATTTGATGCTGTTTTTCTCCGTGCGCAATTTCGATAACGCTAATTAGTTAATAAAGTGTCTATCAATTGTTAAATATCTCCTCACTCACGTCTGCATGAAATCCTTCAATTACGGATAAAAGATTTAACGTCCGACGTGGCTGAGGATCGGGAGGATTATCAGCCGGGCGATATCAAGGGGCACATTTATAAGTCAACGAGGCACTTTACTCACCGTGAGCTGCGTCTTGTCAGGTGCAATCGCCGTGATCTCGACCGGTCTCGGCTCCGGTGGGTTCGCCCTGCTGAGAATCGCAGCCGGCATTTTCGCGACGAGGGATAGCCTCCTGGTGAGCCGTCTGCCCAATTCCGCGCGTCGGCGCAGCCTGACGCGGGGTCCGGTGCCCTTGTAGCCTCCGAATTCCATTCTCGATCGGACGCACTCGATCAGGAGACAACCTTGGTCCTTCCTTCCTTCCTTCCTTCTTTCTTACCAGCCGCTCCTCCTGCTGCTCATGTTGACACACGTACGCGCGACGACCTCGAGCGTCGTCGTCGTCGACGTCGGTTGTTGTCGTTTGACACACGTACGCGCGACGATCCCGAACGTCGTCGTCGTCGTCGTTGTTGGTGTTGTTGTTTTTGTGCCGCGGCAGATCGTTGCCAGTCACGTGAATGTACGAATGCACGCCGTGTCCTCGCCAAAGTTCATCTCGCGCACTCCGAGTTTCGCGTCGCGAACGAGATTTCCCGTTCACTGATCACAGTGATCACACACACCGTCCGTACTTACGAGCCGGCAAAGGCTCCAACGTTCACGCCGCCATTTGCATTTTTCACCGGTTTCAAAATCGACTCGCGCCGAATTGACTGCGGCGCGCGGCGCTCCCCCGCGAGCTTCCCCGGTGGATCTCGTTCCCAAGTTATCGGATGACGATCTCGAATCGAATCTCGTGACACGGTGACGCACGAAGCGAACCGGGAAACGGGAACCGGACTCGACGCGTGCGACGTAAAAACCGACTGGATGCTGGAGCCGCTGCTGGAGGTACACACTCGCGCACAGGCCTCCCTCGCGGCGCGTAGTGGACTGGCCGGGGAGAGTGGAGGGGAGGGGAGGGGAGAGGAGAGGAGAGGACGAAGGCGCGCAGCCAGACGTAGCTATGTTCATGCACCTGCAGGCACGCGCGACATGCGGGCGCGAGCGCCTATTTTTCTTTCTTTCTTTCTCTCTCTTTCTCCGTTAATTTGTCGATTCTTCG
>QKQZ01044345.1:0-36427 GCA_003595255.1 Solenopsis fugax | reverse complement strand
CAAAGATATTTCCATTTTTATGAATTACCCCACCTAACGAATAGCCCTGGTCTCCCCTATATTGTAAATCATAATCTATAAATTTGTCTGCAGAACTAATGCATCATGAATCAATTTTGTTCTGATTTACAAAAAAATTAGAATGTTGCGATTAATAGTAAATTATTACAAATATTAATTACGTGGATTATTCTGTGCACTACGTTTAAACGAATAGTGATGTCTCACCGAATATTGCACATTCATTCCTTTCACGACATTAACTACCTTTCAAGTTTGTCGAGACTTTCAAAGACCTGGAAACTCTGAAGGATTTTCAAAACTTTGGCAACTTCTCAAAACTTCCAAACTATCGAGACATTTCAAGACCTTGAAAATTTTGAAAAAAATGTTTCCAAGCTTGTTGTTTCACGCCCTGAATCCGTCCGATCGATATCTTGTCATTTCAATTAATTAATTGGCGACAGACGGCTTCCCAAAATACACCAAGTTGACGAAGATCCGTTAGTGAACCCCTGTCTAGCTGTCAGGGTCCATCAACATTATAATTAATTCAACCATCGATAATTAACTCAATGATAAACGAGGTGCCAGCGAAATGATTTGTATGATTATTTATAATGACACACCAACCTGTCGTGCGTAACGCGCTTGCCGGTGTACGCATTGGCTCACAACAATTAATCATCACTCCAACAACAATTACGGCCGATTACAGTGTGGATCGATCGAGATATATTGTAATTAGTATACCGGCGGCGCCTTGCTGCGGGTACAGTAACTGCGAAAAGTATATGTCGGTTGCCCATGGCGAATACGTAATAAGTTCGAATTAGAGACCGCGAGTTTGCAAATTACTATTGCTACGCTTTAGTTTTATAAAGTGATAAAAATTAGTTTAGTAATTCGGATACGTACATGTTAAAAAATTTGGCAAATATTCCGTCTTCTTAGTTAATCTACACAGAAAAAAAATTAGTATCAAATCAACAAAATTCATTGTTTCATATATAAGCAAGAATGTAAAATCTCCTTCAAAGTATTTATAATCTCAAAGAGACATAATTTGCTAACATAAAGAAATTTTGTTTCTTCATGTAAGCAAATTATGTCTGATCAAAATTATCAAATTCTTCCAAGAAGATTTTATATTCTTGCTTATATATGAAACAATGAATTGTTGATTTGATAGTCATTTTTTATGTGTATTATATAAAAAAATTTATCGATTATATAAAAGGAATTTCTTTGAAATTAATCATGATTTTTATGAAATTTAAATTGTGATGTATAATATAAGAAAGAATTATGTTCATGTAAAGTCATGTGTGAACATTATTCTCGTATTGCATAATGTATTAGAAGATCAATATGGCGTATTCATACGTGACTTCTTCTCACATTCCGAGTACGCTCTTTTTCATTATTGTCTGCATTGAACGTACATATATATATAAGGGGGTGCACTTTCCATCGAAATCCGCGAAACTTCCATTAGACGTTGTGCAGCTTCTATCGGAATTCAGGAAGGGTGTCGATATGTCTGGGCGTAACGATTTTCTACCTGGTTCTGCTCGATCCATTCTGACAGCGGAATTAATGGCTTTCCCGGACGTGAAAGTGCGCAGGTCAAACAAAGAATTATTTGGGGAAGGGTTGGCTGCATTTTTTCACGTTGTCGGATCTTACACACCTTCGACTTTCCATCAGATATTGTCCCGTTGACCACCCTCGCGGTGAAAAATTGCGGCTATCTATTTTCGGATCAAGTAGAGAGGCCACGAGAATTACATTTTTATTGCATTTTATTGCGTTGCGCGGAAGTATATAGCACTACTTCTAACAATATTTTCCATCTGCACACTCTACGCCTGGTACAATCAAACTCTTGTCGCTCGGAATACTTCAAGTGCTCGTTACATCTCTTCTCCATATATAAATTCCTGTATCATATATCATTTGGAATTGTAGCTTTTAAAATAAAATAGCCGTATAAACTTGATAATTTATTAATATGACATAATACTACAAAATGTTTAAAAGTCGCTGTTGATATATAATTAATCCATAAAATATTACTAAATATTGTGAAATTGTGTTTGCACAACTTTCTCAAAGCCGCTTTATTATTTGCTTAAAATTTTTTATTATTTTTCTCTATTATATGTCTAATTATTTTTTTGATAAAGTAGAAGTTTCAAAACTTTTTAAAAATATTGTTTTATTAACACGCTTAGGTCATACGTGTGCATTAAATATTCAAAGCAAAATGATACGAAATATTTTTATAACAGCATTCGATAAAGGCATAAAATCGACCCATCCAACACAAAAATTAATGATTTTCCCCGACGAAAAGGCGTGTAGATCAAACAATGAACTAGTGAAAGAAGTCGCCACATTTTTTCACGTTTCACGACCTTCTTCTCGGTTTTCGACATAATAGCATTCCCGCTGGGCAGGTGCTTCTTGGGTCGGCTACGTGCGGGTATCATTCTCGGTTGCGGCAAGTTTTGGAAAAGGCTTTTTGAATTAATTATCACATGCAGGATAAGGATTATCACATATAGATCCGGATATGTGGCACGTGACCATGCATTGACGGTCGGAATTTCCGAATTTGTAGAATATTGTATTCGTCCCGCGTCCATTGGTACCCGTATGCACGGACACGTTTCCAAAATTCGGTAGCTACCGCGGCAGACTCCACATCTGTCTTCCGTTCTGCGGAACGCTTTACAAGTTCACGACCTGTGTATCTAGGCATCCCGAGAAACTTCAAGAGTAACTACACCTCCGTGGTGAATTGATATAATATGATGAGAAGCGAGAGCGAGCGAGAGAGAGGGAGAGGGAGAAATAAAAAAAACTTTAAGAGAAATATAGCCTAATTAAGAAATCATTAACACGTAAATTGATCGCAGCCACAGCGATTCGTTATTATCCTTTTATTTTTAAAAAAGTAACTAATTTTAGTTACTAATCCTAATATGAAAAAAAAACTTTAATGCTTTTATAACACAATATATTGTAATGATTTGTTAGTCAAAATAGTACATTATAATATTTGAATAAATCTATAAATAATTAATATCTCTCATTGAATAAAAAATTGTAACAAAATTAGAATTTTTTATTTCATAAATCAGCGTCCTCGTTTACGTATAGACGTATAGTATGCACTGAAAAAAAAATAATAATAATTAAGCCTAGATGATATAAGTTATTGAACTTTTGCAAAATAGTTTCAATTAAATATTCAGTTAATATAACAAAATATTTAGTAATATTACTGTTATGTTTGGTTACTATTAATATAATTACTAAATATTACCGAGTATTTGGTTATAGTAATCAAATATTTAATTGAAATTATTTCACCAAAGAAATTATTTGACTATTATTACTAAACTCTTTTTTTTAGTCTGTCTATAAACGCTGCAATAACAATTTAGCTAAATTTTATCATTGCCTTAATTAAACGATTCAGGAGATTCGATGGAGATCCCAGCTCACGATTGAATGTCGTCACGAGAGATTATACTCTAAAAGTAATAGTCTAATAAAGAATCGCGGTCGCGACCGATTTACGCCGATGATGAAGACTTTCGCTATAGTCAGCGCCAGATTGTCAATAAATCAGAATTAAGGTTTCAGGCACCTTATACGATCGATTTACCCAAACGACGTTAATCTGAGCATAGGGTCTCCGTTGTCAATAGATAAATCTCCGTTTGGACGCCGCCCATTGTCGGCGGATTATGTGCCCATAGAAATTCTAGTTGACTTCCATAGACCCAAGCGGAGACGTCGCCGAGATCGGTAGATTTCGGATCTTCAATCGGAGAACCTGTTGAAGGTAACGACGATTATGAAGCGAATGATTTCGTGAGATTATAGAATGAGCTAATCGAAGTTATCTCTAATGACAGAATTTTCTATCTTTTTTCAAACAGATTATTTTTTTACGTGCTCATGCTCAGTACTCTTATCGTACGTACTAATTTTGAATCTCTCTCTCTTTTCGCGAATGTCGACAAATGCTATGACAGTTAGTGGGAGAAAAAAATATTTCGTAATGAATGGGAAAAAATATTTGGCAGTGAAGAATAAATCTCATCATTATCTAAAAATGATTCCTAAATTATTTTGGGATAAATATCATAGAAGATACATCTACAATTTAGAAAGAATTTTTGTTCCATGGTGCATGTCTTCCCTCACGAGCTTCGCGCGTATTCGTTTAATACAGTAATCCGGTCGTCAGGAGAGGATTCGCCTCTCTTCAGCGCGCACTCGCATACTCCTGCCCTCTTAATTTCCATGCCTACCCCGCTTGGAATCCCTGACGTTCCCCAGGATACTCGACGGAATTTTTCGAATGCCTGAAATCACGACGATACGCCTGCAGACACCACGAACGTAAATAATAGATAGCAGCGAGTAGCCGCACGGCGAATGGGACGGCGCACGACACGCCGCATTTTCACCGCGAAACACGCCCCTGGACTTTTGGATCATGTCCTCCTCCGCCTCGAGAGCAGGCGAAACTCCACCGCGTCCGCCTCAAGGAACATGAATCACGTGGCGCATGCAAATGAATAGGTGCGCGAGCGCGCGGGGGTGGACGCTACCTTCAAAAGGTCGTAAGTGCCGCGCGCGGCCGCGGGTGAAAGAGCGACCGGGTGAGGAAGAGAACGCTGAAGGAGAATGCTTGGCGCACGCGGCCCGCCGGGAATTCTTTTTCTGCGGGACGGCCACGCAAGTGCGGCGAAAACGTTGTTGCGACTGCCTCGGTCGCCGAAATTTATTACAGCGTCACGTTACAAGCCCACTCGGAGAAGAGAGAGAGAGAGAAAGAGAGAGAGAGAGAGAGGGGTAGAGAGAAGCGTAGCTTACACGGAGAGATACTCTTGCTTTGCTTTTTGCGGGCGCATTCCACTATGCGTGACAGCGTGTTTCAAGTACGGCTTCGCTCACTCTTCGTTTGGCCTTAAAACTCTACGCTGCATGGGATGTAAGGAGGGAGGGCGGACGGCGGAATCGCGGTGAAAAATAAAACGTCGCTATAACAGACATTTCCATGTACTTACCTCGCGGTTTTCCCGATGGGCGGATACCAGCGTGCCAGCATCCGAGCGCGAGTCGTAACGTCTTCGTTTCTTTCCGACGTGCCTTTTTAAAACTTCCTTCTCGCCCCGCGATCCGCATCCTTGCCTTTTCAAGTCCAGTAGCATTAACATTTATATTGCGCCGCTTCCCGCTTTCTCTGATCCCGATCCACATTTTTCGGACAATACCGACCGCCCGCCGGGAGCTCGGAGCTCCATTCCACGCTCCACGGTCCTGAGAACCTTTTATTATTCTCGTGGATCGTGCCGAGAGTCACGACGAGCACACCTGGGGGGATCGTCGTGCGAATTTCGTCAGGTTGACAATCGTGTAACTCCGGGAGTCGATACTACGAAATTCGTGTAACCGCACCGCGGGAATTAAGCAACCCCCTGGTTGCACCACCGTTCCGATTTTTATTCCGTGTCAATTACATCGGTCGCACCTTTACTATGTAACGTAATGAACGTATATATGCATTCGACGAAATGTCGATTATGGATGCACTACTTCTCGCTACTCCAGCTGCATAACAAGGACTCAAATAGTGATATTATACTCGTGGGATATACTACCTCAATAGCTCGTGCATGTTGTGTCTTGATGAATAACATTGGCACCATAATTGTGTAATTGCTTTATTACTGGCAATGTTAAAAATTGTAAAGAAAACAATGTACAAGAATTTTTTACATCACCCTTGCCTCGTTGGCCGGGACAAATGCTACATCTGTTACAAGTGTAAGCACGTTTAAAAATCATCGAGTGACGAAAGTCGTTGATAAAGCGATGATGACACGATCTCCCCTGTTTTTGGATTCAAGGACAACTTCAATCGACAAGGTCTCGGCGCACTCGTGCTCGTGTTGAAAGTCGAAACGCGAGTGTCGAATCTTCGGCGTCGAGCGCGAAGAAGATTTATACCAAGCAGTGGCGAGAAAGAAAATAAGTGTATGCACGCGAAGGTTCTTGCCAGAGAATCGAAGAAGGCCGAAAGGAAGGGAAGACGGAGAGAAGGCGGACAAGGACGGGAAGAGGGGGACACGATGATGGAGGACCGAAGGGAAGTGGGTCGGCCAGGAAAAGATGAGCAAACAAAATGCATTCGTATATCTCTGGCGTCTGTCAAAACAAGTGACGGTGCTTCGTTGGAGATCTTTTTGGTCGTCGCCTACCGCCTCCGGTCGTCGTCGGACGATTCATCGCCGTCAGTCGATGTGTCACAATTAACTGAATCATCGAAAGTGATTGATCGGAGGACCGGTCAAACGCGAAGGGCGTCCTAAAGTGCGAGATATTAAATTCACCTGAAAAGGCCGTACTAATATTAGGATAAAGAAAATATGACGTATGATTGATATAATACCCCCTACTACCGGCAATGAGCTATCCGTTCGTCGACTTCTTAAAGTCAGACTCGATGATTATTAATGCATCTCTCGCGAGATATAGAATTCAACCTGGCTGCGTTATTATGTCGTTACTCGCTGTGACGAAGAGACGCGGTGCTTTCACAATTGCACCGTACGGCGCAACGCTATCATTCATATCGCGCGTCGCAATCTCTGCGCAGATGGGAATAATCTTCTAACGAACAACGTACTTTTAGTCGACGTGTCACGTGTACAATACGAATGCGGCGATAACGCGTTTTTGATCTCACCGCGTAAAAGCCCGATGTTAATCGGCCGTGTCGAACGTCTCCTTCCTAAGCGTAGCTAATACTGACTTACAGCCGTCGCGAAATTGATTCACTTTTAAAGAGCATCGAACACGATTCTCAATCATGCTCTTAAAGTTGAGGATTAAAGAGATTTTGCGACGCCTTCTCGTTCGCGGGGAGATCGATCGGAGAAGAAGACAGAGGCACGTCGGAGGGCCGAGCAATCCTTAAAGAATTTGGTCGTAAGCCCGGATTAAGTTATGATGGCCGAGGACTTCTTTCCGTCCATTCACCCCATCCCCCTTCCCCGTTACCCCTGCCTAACGTGGCGACGCGTCGCGGGCAAGCGGATGCCATCGAATGCCTCGCGTCGACACACAGGAAGAATCGAAACCAGTTTCTCCTCGCGCCAGACCATTATTGTTTCTTTTACGAATCTAAGCGACGGGGACATGCCGTGTTGGAGGAGGAGAAAAAAGTGGTAGGAAATAACGGAAGCGGCAGTGAGACATACGGGAGAAAAGTCGTACGAAAAAGCTGCGGTTGGAGTTGAGAAATAATGGAATGGAGGTAGAACAGCGCGCGAAGATACCGAGAAAGAAAGAGAGAGAGAGAGAGAGAGAGAGAGAGACAGAAAAAAGCATGAGGCGGGAGAAATAAAACGCATCCGCGGTCTATTAAAGTCTGGACTGTGCTGTCTGTCCATTACGTCTCGCCGCGCCGGCGAGATACACGCCTCGACGGCAGATTCTTTTCTGTGTCTCGGGTATTCTCCGGGAGCAACAACGCGGGAGACACGGTATTTACGTCTTATCGGTAACGGCGCTTCGCTCATTCGGGATATCATTTCCTCGGGAAAATTACCATCCCTTACAGCGGGACGACCTTTCGGCAACGAAAACGAGGAGGAAAAAAAAAAAAGAAAGAAAACGGCCCCATTGGTACGCACCAGATAAAACGTCAGGTATTCTGACGTCGACGAGCGTTTTCGTCGCGCCGATATCACAGCCCGAAATGACGCGGCATCTTCTCCAACGTCAGAATATTGAAGAGGAAGAGGAGCGATTCGGCGATAATCGATGTCGTATCGGCGATGATCGTTATTATTATATCTCGGCAATAAGCTAATTTTCTACCCTAAGATGTAAACGACGTATAATAATCAACGATGTATATTGTCGTTCCGTTTTCGACGATCGATGATAGAAGCTGTTCGCGATCGCAATCTAGAGTGATAATGGATGCGTGGTGCCAGTTTGTCTGGAAAATTAGCGTTGCCCGAGGAACACCTCGGGCAATTCTGTTCGCAAATGATTGAGGTTTGCATCGTCAGTGTAATTTCCAGCGGCATCTGTGAAAACATTTTAACGAGAGATTTTTAATTTCATGTTTGAAAGACTAGAATAATATGGGCGCATTAAAGCTGAAGCACGCATATTTTCTGTGCAGATCACATAAATAAATTAAGGATATCTATTTTAGGATAGGTGTGATGAAAACAACTGTTCTATTTTCAATTATGTACGTTGAGTATTTTAATAATTAATTCGTGAATTAAAGTTTTCTTTAGTCGAAAGTCGATTTAATATTTATCGAAAAGTCTGAGTCGCTTATTTTCATATTCTTGAAGTTTCACTCTCGAAAATACTGTAATCGTATTAGTAAATATTCCATTCAAACTTTTTCCAATGAGTCAATGAACTTTATTTATTAATAACACAATAAGAAAAGATCAACTATAGCGAGCAGACAATCGATGATATTAATATATAATTGATAGTTTATTTAATTACAGGGATGTTTCGGTTTTACTTAACCATCTTCACCCCAAATTTTTAAACAATTCTCGAATTTACCTCTACATTGTTTAAATGATATAATCGATATAAAATTCCTCTACATTATTTAAATGATATAAATGATATAAAATTGAACAGACATAACAAATGACATAAGATCCATGAAATTATCTTTAAAGATATAACTACTTTATTTATTAATATTATTAATCAATTGATATAAAGGGAAATTTTATTGTTACAGTAATCTTATTATAGTTAAGTCATATCCGGTTTCACTGTGTATGTAGGCTTGGCATAATCCATTATCTGAATTATCGATACTGTGGACTAAACTGTAAACGCGCGATTCTCATTCCCATGTGAAATATATTTGGTTCCCTCTAGCTCGCATTTTGCAAGAACACGCACTGATTTCGTGGGGTAAAATGTACGTACACGCGCACGAAGGGTGTCAGGAGGAAATTGTAAATAACGCGGCGCGGGTTAGGGGTGCATCAAAGAAGATGATGCACTGCGCGAATTTCATATGCAACACTTCTATGCCATTTAATCCGAACAACGCCGCGAGATGATTTAGCGCCGTCGAAGATATTGTGTCCGCCGCTTTTGAACACGTAAGCGAAACGTGCGATTTTGTGCGTTTTCGTGGAAAACACGGGAAATAGTGGTGAGTCCGCGTTGTCGATATTCGATACTAGTGGTGGCTTCGCGATTTATAGACCATCGTGTTGGCCGCGTCGGATTTTTCCGGAAACCAGGCCGATTATCCGGAGAAAAACTCTGCGGTAGGCCGACAGGTCGAGGAAGAAATAAAAGCAAACAATTACCCAGCCGGCACTTACGTAAATGGCGGAGAACTAATTAACTTAGAATTCAGTTTTGTTCTCGACAACGCGAACTCGGCTGAAAAACTTCTGCGTGCTTACCGGTTAATTACAGGGCTTGATGAAATATCGACGAAACTTTAAAGCTTCGTGTAATGCGCACGCCATTGCCCATAATGATACGAATTGCTTGAATTTAATTTCTTGACTACGTCTATTTTTTAATGAGATTTCTGTTGAACTCATCGTTTTGTTTGGAAGTAGAAGCTCTTCTCTTTTAAAGTTTTGATTTCGTTTGGTTTTCGAAGGAAAGTTCTTTTTCTCTTCAGTATTCAATTTTTTATTCTCATACAAATTCATCTCACTTGTGTTTGAATTCGAAAATTAGAGAAATTACTTTTATATTTACTTTTATATAACTTATATCACAATATTGTCAGCTGTCAACCATTCTACGTTTTTAATGAACAAGAAGATTTAACTATTTTTATAATAATTTGTATACAAAATTATACATATATATATTTTTTTAAGTAATTTATGCAACCATGTAATATTTACATTATAACAATATTAAATTTTTACTACACGCTTATAATTCGAATAACCCACTTTATGCGCTGCACCAAAAGTCCCGGGGTATAACAAATATTATTCATGCATTCATACCACACCACACGTTATAATGCAAACGACTTATCGCACCTGCGCGAGACACGAAACTCTCGTGCGAGCAATATCGCATTTAGTTTTTCCTTTTACGGTAACCTCACCGGTAAGATCGTGACGAATCCGACGGCTCACTAGACTCTTGTCTATCCGCAGCCATGACGATATCGGATGGTGCAGCTACCCCTTTTCTCCGAGCCGATAGCGTTTATCCAGCGTATTCATCGAGTCTTCGTGATTCTCCGACACGACCAATACCTCGCAGCGTGAAGCCGGTTTTACGGGCAGCGCCAGAGAGCCGAGAGCCGAGAGCCGTATCGAGATGGGTTGTGTATCGAGGAAGTCTCCGGTCACGACGAGAGACTCCTCCGAGCCTTCCCTCCCCGCACCCCGTGCGCCCCTGCATCGCGGTCGGAATTGCCCTCCGCACAATGCGGCCGCGATTAAGTTTATTACTTGAGACCGGACCGTTAAAAGGCCCTGTTTCTCCTCACGCGGCCGACATGCGCCACCTGCACGCCGATTTACCGGATACGAGAGAGAAACGGTGGGTAATTGCTTTCGATTTGAACCGTTCTCCTCCCGAAACGAAGGCGAGATTTATCGTCGCGCGCCCGTCGACATTGGCCCGTAAAGCGGCGGTGGTCCGAAGCCAATGTGATACCGCGCTACCGGCATATCGTAACGTCGGGTTATCGAGCTCATGCAGCAGACACGGTTCACCGTTTAACAACAAAATCCACGAGACGCGTCGAAATAATTGAAACGGCTGCCGGAACGAGAGCGAGCCGCGGCGAAGCTTGCGATGCCGCGGCGTGCGGATATGAATGGGAAGGATTCGAAAGCACGAATGGATTCTGCTGAATCGGCACGTTCGATGGCGATGAGGGGTTAAAATGCAATGGAACGTGCGAAAAAATTCGCGTGCTGAAATGCTTCAAGGTGTGATCTAAAATAGCTATCATTAAGGGTTCGAGCATTTCAATATTTTTCGCGAGCGTTCAAATGATGAATCAATGTTATAAATTGTATATTTATTTATATCTATGAATTTGACGCTTTTTTGTTATTCTGTCCTTTTATATCTTGTTCTATATCTAATGAATAAATAAAACGATAAAAATAGAATGGCGAGAAGCGCGCTAATATCTTTATAAGCGCGTTTTAAATACGGATCATAATTTAGAGAGTTTGCAACGAAATTTATTTCATTAGAATTTTTATTTCATTACAATTTTATTAGAATTTCACTCGAAACTTGATTATCAGCGTAGAATGTATTTTCTCTTACATTTAGCATTTCGAAAATAGATTCACTGAAATAACAGAATCTTTAATGTGTTTCACGTTGTGAGAGAAATTGTATCATTTTATATTAATACTAACTGGTAATTACTATACGACAGCATTTCAGAATTGATAGAACGAAAATATTGTACATAATGCAATTAGCTTGTAACGTCAATCGCTTGTCGAACCTTGGTATTTCTGCGAAAGCAAGAGCCACATGAATCACAAAAGTGACATGCGTCGGCACGAATCGAGGTTTATTCTGGGATAGTCTACATCATTTTCGGATGCTGCTCGCCACGTCGGCCCGATTCTCCCTGTCGACGGCGAAACTCAAACGTCAAGTTACGGCTTGACAGCTAAATTCGTTAAGAGGAGTCGTAATAAGGTTGGGACACAAAGTTTTGCACGACTGCAGCTGCTCCCGATCCTTCTCGATCTCTGCATTTGCCTTACGTTGTAAGCGGGCGTTTCCACCAACTCTCTCGGCTACGCGATTAACCGCCATGTAATCTAATGTTCTCATTAAAAAAATGACAGTTTGCGTGAATAAGCACGTTGCGGATTCGCAACGCGATTTAAAAGTTTCACCGTTGCACCTCGTGAGAGTCACGCGTTTTTACGACGACGCAACTCGCCGATGAATACGAATTTCTCGCGTTGTGATAAGAGTTTGGAAAACTGAGTTAGGGCTTGCGCCTAGCTTTTTTATTGAGTGCGAAATGAGCTTTATGCGAATTATGCGCGAAATGAAAACTTTTATCCTTCTCGTTTTATAATATTAACTGTAGCATATTTTTTGTTGACGCGTTGATATAAACTTAATATTTCATTTTTTATAGCAGAAAAGTTTCTCAGAAATTATATCTCTTGATAAAAAATTAACATGCGGCATTATTAAATTATTTATATGTAAGTTTGTTATAAGTAAAAATAATTACGTATATATTTAAAAGACATACAATCTATCAGTATTGAAAAAGAAGAAATAAGAAGGATTATAATTACTATTGCACATAATAATATGTTGACATAAACGTGAAGGATGCATGGAAATTATAAATACATTTACATTTAATTTCATGCAACGTAACAAAAATAATTTCTATTATAAAATTGTTAAGCCGGGAAAAATAAAAATGTTTATGTGTACATTATTTTGTGCTCGCCACACATACGTTTTTAGTAAAGTATATTTTTGTTACACGTTTGCTATGTAATTATAAATGAGATGTTATCTCCATACTAGCATGTTGCCGCTAAAGTTTCACTAACAGTAATTAACATAATGATTTGTTACAATTAACATAAGCATTTGTCAGTAAAAAAAAACAATTTAAAATTGCGTGAAAAATGTAGGCCGACATTGCTGTCGTATAAAACGCGTATACCATGTGCTATATTTTAATTCGGATTATTTTGTCAGTAAAATTATTTGATTGTTTGATTTTTTGATACATTATATGAAATATACGCAAATCGTGTTAAGCTTGAATTCATGCACAGAAAATAATACATGTTTTGCGTGTATGAGGGATAAAACCTAATATTTCAAGTTGCTATATGATAATATACGACACGGCAATATACGACATACCTATTAGCGGACTAATTTCTGCCTAAATATTTGCACGTCCGACATTTCAAGGGAAATGCAACAACGGTATAAATTAGGTTACTCGTATACGAGGTTAATGGCATTAATTTAGCTTCATAGTTCTTGTTGCGAGTCAAAGGATATTTCGACGATGATATAACTGCGAGCGCGCACATTTTGCCATCTCGACTACCATTTCCAAGAGAGACTATTAGCAAGTTTGTCGTAAAGGTCTGTAAATATGTACGATGAAGTGACGGGGATCCTAAATTTGGACAGGAATATTCGCGACTTTCTTGGATCTTTTAGCAGATTACAGTCTGAATTTAGGACGTGAAAGCGTAGAAAGAGAATTCGTCAGTAACCAGTCTTGAATTGGAAATTATTATGTTTCTGTTGCGACTGTAGAGATCCAATTTATCTCGTCAACAAATATCATTTAATCAAATTTTCCATCTGCTGTTATATTCCAAAAAGACGAACACATTTTGAGCTCGTTTGAAAGCTCGAAACATTCAAACGAGCTTTCAAATGAGCTCAAAATGTGTTCGTCTTTTTGGTGTTTCTTTTAAACGTGATCCAAACATCAAATATTTTTGTCTTTATGCTTTTTAATTTGAACTTTAAAAGTCAAGATGACAGATTGTACATTTACACATCTTTACGCTTTGCCTCATTTAAGTGAAAATATTTTTAAATTTACTTTGCTATTCACGATCGATAGACCAGCCATCTAGCGCATACACATTATCACTCTTGCTACTAATGCAAGAAACCCAATTTAAACTCGTTTAAGAATTCCGCGGTAAATTGCATTCCGTTCTCAAAACCCTTAATGACTTTCGCTTTCGCTCTGTTCGCCGTATTCGTTGTTGCGGCTTATTTTAAGGCAAGAATGTCACGAGACTTCTTCGTGGGGGTGCGCGAGCGAACGAGCGGGCGCACCGACGCGACGCCCTTTCGTCAAGCGTCGTGGCGTCTTTCTGGAAAAGGGCGTAGCGTCGAATGCCTAACCGTACATACGTCTATTTCTCGCCGGGTAATTTGTCGCGTTAATTAGGCGTGTAACGAGGTCGAAGTAGAGAGCAACAGCAGCAGCCTTTTGGCAGACTTCTCGTTGGCGTTCCTCTAAGCGTAGGCGCATTGTGTCGGCGCGTGTAAGCATTTATGAGGTCGTTACCGATGCTCATTCTTACGCGAGAAAAAGGCCGTAGGCCAATACAGAAGACGGCACGAAACTCGTAAATCACGCTGTGCTTCAAATGAGTTTCGGATTCTCGACTCCGTGTATTAAAACGAGGATCGATTGCCGCACGCGTCGCACGAATTTGTCTGTCTTCACAGTATTACTGAGCGCAAATAATCTGGAAGACGGTTTTTTTTTATTTCGTTCTTTTTATCTCTTAGGAAATCTCAGAGAGCTCGAAGGAAATTTTCATGTAGATTAATACTTATTTATATAGTTTTCCATAATGTATTTTCATAAATAATTCATGTAATTATTCATGATTCTGTAAAGAAATCTGGAAAAATTGAAACACTATTAAATCTTGCATATTGCATATATATATTATATTTAAATATAAATATATGAATACGATGTAAACATCTAATTTATAACGAGTTTTCCGCAAGTAGAGGGCTGTTCTTGAGGGAGAACGGGTTTTCCAGCAACAACATTATGCCGTGGTAACAGCGTACTGTATCCCGTCGGGACAAATAAGCGGGGTATTCGGTTTCAAATGGGGTTTAAGCTTGTGCTGCGCCTCTGTTGCTGAAAATTTAAAGGCCATCTCGTGTTTAAAGGGCCGTCATGCGGCGCGGTACCACGTCAGTCGTCAGTTTAGCGCTTAGCTAATGACGTCAGGAACTCCTCAAACCTCTTGGTTAACATTGTTGCTTTCGATTTACTTTGGCTGCCGTAATTTTGCACCACATCAACACTTTCATTTGATATCGAATCATCGAATTCTCGCTTCAAGCGATAATTATGCTATTCGTAGCTGAAACAGGATAATAATAATGGCTCATCATTGTTTACTTTGGCATCGGATTTCCTAGATAACTAGACATTATCACATTTCGAGCAGAGAGAACGAAAACCACGATTTGGTGATAGAAATGGATCGTTTGCCATTGCTTTTCACACAGAATCCTGAATACAGACGTATCGTCATGACATTACTTCTCTCGCGGTGTACGCACACGAGAATGCGTTCTTTCGTGGATATAAATTACGCACATGGCGTACCCTATAACTTAAGCCATACGATACGAGAAAATGAACCCGTAACCCAGCCTCGTTTATCCTCGTGTAATATAGGTACTATATCGCCCGTCACCCATGGCGAGCATAAATCTCATTGCGCCGAATACCGTTTTATAATTAATGGTGCTGACCCTCTCAGAAGAGAAGAAGGTCCACACATCGTGAAAAAAAACATATTACTCCCATCCATTTTAGAAAATCATCTCAAGTTATCATCTAAGCGTTGATTGTTTCACCAGACATTCGTCTACTATCATTAATTGTTCCTCATTCTCAGATTCAGTTAACAAATTGTCTTCAAATCGTCAGTGTCTTTGATTCTTATGAGCATGACGTACGCGATGTGAAAACACTCAGTTGGCTAACTTGAATGATAAAATGCTACTTTATTAATTTTGTCAAGTAATATTAATAAGAGGTAGAAATTCACAGTGGGACATTAAAATCGCATAATTAAATATTACGATTTTTTCTTGACGTCGTTAATGTTACTAGACATTACGATTTTCCGTTTTCTAACACATGATGAAACATTTAAATGCAGCAGTACCTAGTAATTTCTCATAGCGTATCCGAGCTCATTATTCTGTTTGACTTAAATAGGTATTATTAGGTGCGTCCCTAATTAGTTCCGAAAGACAGGAAGAGAGGGACGAAGAAATATTACAACGCTGTCGGCTTTAAACGGGTTCGTCGACGAAGCCGAATACGCCGCGCAAAAATGATTTACATGAGAAAGAGTGTGAAGGAGCGAAATTCTGTCGACCAGGTCTGTTCCCGTTTTCGTCGAATACGTACTTAACGCCAGGAGCTGTTTATTTCACGAGGGTTACTCCCTTGTACACGGGCCAACATTTTTATAATTAGTTTGCTCGCGACTCCGTGAGAGAACAAAGAGAAAGGGGGGTAGGAGGGTTGTGAAACGGCAGTCGAAACGACGAAATGGCGACGTTTGCGGAAGAGCGCGCACGTTAAAACAGTCTGAAATGGTAGCCGGTATGAGAAGCAGAAACAAGAATGGAAAAACGAGGAGAAAAGGGCAAGAAGAAAGCCGATGAGCTTAGGTGCGAGGAGAAAGGAAAATATAGGGGAATCCACGGTAGCGTGGTAGTGAAGCCGCACACAGGATGAAATGACATACGCAATATGAGGCCCTAATTGCTACCAGCGAGTTACGGGTGATTATTTTTTAATTGCAATAATTAAAAGAACAAAATGGCAACGCATCATCGCGCGCATTAAGTACTTTTGACGTTTGACGTACGGAGCGGTGCAGCGGTGCTCCGACAAGCAAAACGCAAGGGATAGTGGCGTGGAACAGTCGTTAAAGAAAGGGGAGAAAACACATATATGAATCGAGCGTTTATAATGGCGTCTTTTGAGTCTCCCTACCTTGTAGTATTTCTTTTACCGTGCGTGTAAATAATTTGGAGGATAGATGCGACTTTGCATCTATTTAGACTGACAAAGAGAAGCAAATATTTTTAGAACATAAAACATCGAAACGAAGGGGTAATCACTCAGAAAATAGGTGTACACTGGACTGCGGACTTCATCAGACTTTCGTCGGAGTTCATTGAAATTCATTACGATTACTAAAAGATCTTCCTAAAAAAAGGTCATCAAAAGTCTCTCTTTAATAGCTGATTAATTGATTTCAACCAAAAATTCATGGTATAACACATGAAATCAAATTATACCGGATTTCATCGGACTTCAAGGAATTCAACGGACTTCTAATAGGTTGTACACCAGAATTCAAGAGTGGTTACCCCCTCGCATCGAAATGAGACAATCTTTATTTATAATTTTGTACACGAATGTATTTGTTTCAAATTAGTTGATATACTCGTCAGAATAAGCATAACGGATGTTCGTATAAAATTACATCGACACTTAGCTCGACCGAGAAAAGTGTCACCGCGAAATTGCGTGCCAGTATCGCTTTGAGAGGCAACCTTTGCTTTGTGTTCCGTAAAAACGCGCAATTTTGTTGGTCCCTAAATCAACAGCGTCGTCTTAAAGAGGAAGACGCTCCCTCGCGCTGCTTATACGGTTCTCTGGCTGTACATCATCGAGTTTATGTTACGAGTTATTTCCATACTTTACGTAAATCCACTGAACGCCGCGCCGCCTCCACGCGTGTTGGCGGGCACGAATTTATTTCCCAATCCTTCATGACCGACTTTATTGCACCTTAACTGCGAGCATTAAATCGACCGATGTAATTAACGTCTCGCCGTTCACGTGGGATGGGCGACGGGGGAAAGTCTCGCCCGCGCGACTTTAACTTCTTCGCACAATCTCGGCAAAGTTCTATGATAATGCGTCAGACGACTAAGCTAGCGAAATATGAGTGAGGCGCAATCACGGCAAACAGGAAGTGAAAACTGTATAATAGTCGCACATATATACGCACCCAATGATGTTTCTTAATGACGCCGATAGGCATCTTATGATGACTATATTGAATGTCTGCCATTCTTACGTCTCCCACTTCATGAACAACTTAATAAACAAAAATGATGAGAAACTGCTAACACAGTTATCATACTTTTTAAATGATGATAAAAACACTACGATTAAAATAACAAAGAAATAAAACATGCTTGTATATTTTTTAAAATCAAATTCAAAAAATGAAATAATATTTTATAAGATTTATAAGTTTTATTAGCATTATTAGAATTTTATATAATTTTAAACTTAAAATATTAATACAATTTAATGATAATGCCTTTCTACGGTCGAAGCTAGATCTTAGTGCTTAGTCTAATAAAACTTTTCAATTTAATAAAACGTGATATTACTCATTCTTATTCATTAGATGTCGTGTTATGTCTGAAAAAACAATTCGGCGCGCAGTTTCGTGAATTTGAATGGATATATAAAATCACGCAAATAAACTAAGCACTAAGATCTAGCTTCGACCATAGAAAGGCATTATCGTTAAATTGTATTTATATATCATCGGTCTAATATTTCTGTATTTAAAATATAAAAATCTTCCATTTTATGATTTGTACTTTCGTGACTTCTATTAAAAAATACAGTTATATGAATACGAGCGTCACCCAGGCGACGACGCGGCGACGCTCAGATTTTTTCATGATGTGAATGCATTTCAAGGTATTAAATGTTTGTGGCGAAAAACCATCGTCGACGCATTAGCCAAGACATTAGCTATGATATCGAGTTACTGCTGCGTCCTATCTGCGACGAGAGTCGATGCGACGAAACAGCATGTAATCTGGTGGAAACTGCGTGGACGAAATCGCATATGTACACGCAGTCTGCTCGTTAGATAATCGCATTATCGCAACGAGAAAGTATTGAGAATACAAAATACGATGCCATGCAACAGGTTCGTTAAGCGCGGTACATCGAGTATCTTCTTCGCAGAGCTGCGATAAATCTGAGTTTATATTTAGAGTATAATAAATTAGAATCCTTCTAACTTTTACGTGAAAAATGTACGTAAAGATAGTAGTGATTCTCTTTACACCCTCTTCTCATAAAGAAGTAATAAATTAATAATTTTAACGCTACAGCATTTTTATCGTTTTCAGCGCAAACGTTAAATTATTTGTACATAGATAACGCTTAAAATTTCTTCGTCACGATATTATATCTGTAGTATAAAAGGCACTAACGAATCTGAGAAATTATGGTCTTTAATGACGTTGCGATCTCGCTACTTGATCATCGTGACGTAGCGAGGAACGCAGAGCGTCGGAGATCTTTAGGTGTCAGAGAACACGCAGAGAGAACGGCGCTCGTCAGCTAATGAGTCGGTCGCTTTGAAACGAGGCGCTTGTCTCTTTTCGCGCGTGCTCTGCGAGATCGTACGTGGGACGCGTAGGCATGCGAAGTTATGGTAATAATTAATTTCGAAGTCACTTTGAAGCCAGCTGCGACGTACACCTCGTCTCCGAGTGGGAGCATATAATATAACGCGGCAGACAGAGATCTACGCTCGCGCGCGCGCGCGTTTATCCACGTTTGCGGATCCAGCATCGCAGCATCCCACATCTGGGTGTCGTCACCGACGCCCAGTTTCGGTTAACCTACGTTTCGCACAATGTGTGCACTGATATAAACGGTTCGGCGATTTGATGGGAATTTGAGTCAATTAACGTTTCCACGCGCACCGCCGTGAATTATAAACAAAGCGTTTATATTAGAGCATTACGGAAGGGGAGCGAGCCGTCGCGCTAACGAGCGAACCACGTAAAAGGCGGATTTAAATTCGAGGCGATTAGTTGTGGCGAACGCGAGAGGATTGCTCGATGGCAATTGCTGCAATCTTTGGCGAGGATAATGCGATTTCTTTGCCGCTTAAATCTGTTTCGACCGACGGAAAAGACCAATACTCGACCTCGGGAATCTTTTCCCAATTGAAATCTATTATTTTGTGACGAATGAGATAATTGAACAGTAATTTTTTACTTAATATTATAAAAATACGCAATATTAAAAAAACAATAAATCAGATTGATTCTTTGAAAGTCACGTTGGAGATTCGCGTGTAATTTCATTTATGTACATATAAATGATTTATTTTTAAATCATTTATTTTTCATATCGTTATTTCCTAAGGACTTTATTCCTGTCTCGATTTGTTTAATTATTAGCAATGGTTTAGATGACATGGTATTTCTGCAAATTTTATTGAATCTTAAATCTTGATCTTTCCATATATATATATATATATATATGTGTGTGTGTGTGTGTGTGTGTGACCAAGTCGGTTACCGGTATTCTGCAACTTTAATTAATCTTGTCTCGTAGAAGGAAGTTCTATATTAATGCTGAGCTGATTCAGGTCGACTTAGACATCAGACCAGTTCCTATCGATTGGGCCAATTAAATACGGTCTAGCTGGCAAACAGCGCCGCCAGTTTAATTCCGACGACATCGGTGACAAATACGCGGTTATAAGCCTCTCATTAATAGTTACAGATGTTACGTATAACTTTAAATACACCGAAATAATTATTATTTACTTTATTTTGCAAATGCGAATAATTATTGCCAATATAAAGCTACTTACAGATGAAGCCTACAGCAAGTAAAATTATGGATTCGATAAAATTAAGTGGTCTTTCGTAATTGATACGACATATTACATTTTCCTCATTCAATTATACTAATTGAATTCATCATGATAAACTATTATGGAATTTCAGTTCAATGATGATAAAATATAGAATTTCAGTTCTCACTCTTATACATAAGGAAAAAATTTATTTTTCAAAAATCAATAGAGAAAATTATATTTTTTTAATATTAATCTTGTAGGAAGATGCGAAACGAATACGCAAAGTTTGTATTAGAAAAGAAAATGTTGCATGGTGAAAAGATAAATGTAAAAGTTTAATCTCTGAGTTCTGCTTAAGCTTTCTTGCTTAATGATTTCATTCAAATTAAATGTTGAACACAAGTTTCTCGGTAACTTGGTAAATCGATCTCTCTCTTTCTTTGAATCTTTCTTGAATCCCTCATTTCATGCACGCTACATTTCCTGACTAGATGTAATGCAAATTAGTTATAAAACATTAAATAATTTGTCATTAAAACTTACTGTCGTCTATATATCTCGTATAACATTCTTGTCGAATCGAGTTTTTGCTATAATACTTTTATGAGACAGTCTAAAGACACTAGAGCGTCTTTAGACTGTCTCAATAAGTCTGCGAAATACTATATTAATCGATTATAAAAAATTGAGCGTTCAATAATAATAAGAGAACGTTCAAATTTCGTAGAACAGTGAAGCTTTGCTTTTAGAATCGATCGACAAAGGGTGAACGTGCTTCGACTCTTATAGAAAAGAATGGAATACAGACGGAATTAGCTTCCGTTTAGTCGGCCTCGAGCGTCATACACAATAGGCCAAAGGTTATAAATGTTCGCAACTGATCGTTCGCAACTGAAACGTAGCTCCAGCAGCTCCTTCAATATATCGCGACGTGATGTATGAGTTCGTATTTTCCGGTCGGGTACGATGCCATCTTCAAGCCCCATGCCGCAGTTTGAAGCGCGTTATTGCCGCGGCGAAGCAGCCCGTTAAGAAGGGCCCCATCTTCGTGGCTCGCCGCCGTTAACGACGTCGTTACGCGTACATCCACGGTCCCACCTTTGGCATCTACATTCGTATAGGAGACAGGCGGCGCGTAAATGTACATATGCGCACGTGCTGTGGCGGCGGATGCGTAAACGCGCGGCGAAACGAGCTTTTCACTGTTGCCCGAGACATCTGGTGACCACTGAAATTACGGCCTCCACTCGATCGGCGTTTCCGCTTCATCAACGATCGTAAATCAGGATTAAAAGATCGTCGCGAGTCAAAGTAAATCACGTAGCTCCGGATTCTTCGAAGGGTTGCCCTTAGTTCCCTAAGAATGCCCTCTATTGCCTCTTTTGGAATGTCAGTGCCACATTCGGATCTTTCTTCAATTCGTCGTAATCTTACCTTTGAAGTACACAAACATCGTTTTTTTTAGTAATTAGTAATTATGTACCACGAGAGAGAATTCTCTCTCTCTTTATTTCTCTTATATAAAATATGCAAATATTTTTGCAAAAAAAATTCATTTATCTCAAAAATTGTGAAAATTTTGAAATAATATTTACATAATATTTAGTATGCAATATGGTATATAAAAATTGCATTATATTGCAATATCGCGCGTATAAAAATCCGTACTTAATTAACCCAAAAATTAAACTTAGTGTGCTTATAAAATATGGCGAACATAAAATGCACGTTGAGTAAAGATGCAGTGATAAGAGAGAGTTTTTATGGAAGGACCTCTCTTAAATGGTTATTAAGTAACGAAATACTGCTTACAAGACTCTAAAGAGGTGTGACGGACAGCTAATGTTCGCGATGGACTAAAAGACACGTTTGCGAAGACTGGCGCAGATCAAACAAAACCCGTTTCCCTCCCCCTCTTAACTACAACGGGACGCTTGTCGCCGAACAGCGGACACAGTCACGTTGTTTGTTTCTGCAAAACGATCCACTCCTCGCGTGAGTTACGATCGTCTGGGTCCGCTCGATCCTCCTCGGACCTCAGCCACTGCGGCACCTCGTGTGAGGTCCTGCGAACGATGAAGCTTTACTATGCCGACACTAATACATATAACTCTGCGCATTATTCCCTATAAGCATAGTCCACGCTTCCCTAAGCTCACTTTCTTCATCTTCTCAACACCTTTACCTTCGCGGCGTCAAGGTCTTAACTCGTTTTTTTTCTTCTGGGACTATGGAGTCATCGTTCTAGTTGATCATGCTGCTACCAGTTCCTCCGGACTGATAGATGCGAGTACGCGTTGTAAAAACGAGTAGAATTCCTTGATTCGTTACAGTTATATTTTGTAGGGAGATTAAATATACTTTCGTCCTTTCTTCACGTATCAACATTAATTTCTTGTTTTTGGCGGTGATTTTTAAATTATAAATTTTTAATTATATCGCCATTCATTAATTTTCCGCGATTATACGCATTTCTTTTTTTCAAAACAATAATTTTCTAATTTTATCATTTCATTATTTTACAAATAAATAAATCCAACTATCAATGAAATATATTAAATGAAATCAGTTGGATCACAGAATTATGTTACACTACCAATCTTGATCAATTTCTACAAGCAAAAGCCTCAAAGTTAAGAGCGGCAGGATTCGTCCATCAATCTAGAAAATGGCATATTATGAAGGAACTGCAGTGCTTCGTCATTGTACATTATACATGGATGAGAGTAGGGCTTCTACTCCCGTGCATAAAATTTTCAGCCTAGAACTTCAGAGAGACGTTCTCTATGGCAGACGACATACAGAGGACCGTGTGCGTGCGTACGTCTTGAAGATGGAGGCCATTATGTAGCTTGTACACGCAGTCTCGGGTGCTCTCTGCTCTTTACTCACCTTTCTTGTTTGCAAGCCTGCTTGCCGCCATCGCATGACGACACCAACGCATCAACGCACCTTTTCTTTGACTAATGCCTCCGAACGATCGTTGCTACCTCATTTTACTTTCGCACGTCTCGTTAGCACGACCGGCAACGAAGGGTGCGAATCCATTTGCTCGCTACTCGAAGATTTCCCGTTCCATTATTGTTACCGATCCTTCTTTGTCAGCGTTAAGATTTGCTTTAAATATTTGCGATGTGCAAGATAAACTCACTAAATTCTTTGCCAACGTCTAATGCTCAATGCGATAATTATACGAAGATTATTCATCATCTTTCTTGTGTACTACTCTTATGTACATAACTCTCGTTACTATTCTACATCAATGAATTTTATATTTCTTATTTAATTTTGCATGTTCACAATATATTTTTTTTATTAGTGCTTTTTCGATAATATCTTGTAATAAATTAATACTTTGTTTTATATATGCACAACAATGTATCAAAGTTATGCATTCATAGAAATTGACTTACATGAAATTCCCAACAACGCAATCCTTAAATCGACATTCTGTAATTACTCTGCGAGACGTGGTAAGCCCAGACGTTAGTCCATGCACAATAGAGACAGTGCTCGCCATCAACTCGGTCTCGCAAACTCCAGTTACTCCGAAATCCACGTGTAACTTCCGACCGTGCACTTATGCACAGCGGAATCTCCGTCATTGCAAGGTGCTCTCATGAAAGACGCGTTAACCCCACCCCAGACGACAATGGTCATCCGTTCGCCGAAGCGCGGAGACGCTTCTGCCGAGGTCCGAGAGAAGCTAGCGTTTCCTGTCTCCTCGTCGGACTATCCTCATCCCCCTCCCCCCCAGCACTCAGACGGACCAAGAGTGCTTTAGGATCCCTCGTTTTCCTCCCTGTCTATCCCTCAAGCTCCACGGTTCCTCCCCCGAGCCATTCGTTGGTACAGTGTATCCCCCTGTGCTCCAATTACGAGGAGGAATGCTCATTTGGTACGCGACGGGGGACCCGCGCCATAATGGTCAGCAACCACTCGAAACTATTATCGACCCGCGGATTCTCCTAAAGAACAGGCGACGTTGTCCGCCGTACCCCACGCCCCCGAATTTTTAATCCGGCTCCGCCACCCACCAACTACCAATCTCTCGGAAAGCACTTTCGACCAACGACTGCGTCTTGCACGTCGGTGTAGACGGCTTGCATTTCTTATCACAGTGATGGTGCACGCCACTGGAGTGGAAACACCAATCGTGCGATGGAGATTGCGATGCTAACCTCCGGGAAAAGCCTTTCTACCGCGGCTTCCTCCCCCATCTTCCTTCCCTTTCCCTTCCCCTCGCTGTCTAGGTGCTCGAATTCCCCCGTCTTGCATATTCGATGTATCGATTCCAGGGCATTAGGTCCACCAGTTTTGCATGATTAGATGAATGTTTCATCGTGATCGTATTACTCCAACATTATACGTGCAATACATGAGAACTGGGACGCTCTTAATAGAATTTTTATCGCGGTCGCGATTACATCTCTAAAAGCAATAAATTTCAGAGAGGTTTTTTAGAAA
The DNA here is from genome assembly GCA_003595255.1 of Solenopsis fugax. Lineage (NCBI taxonomy): Eukaryota > Metazoa > Arthropoda > Insecta > Hymenoptera > Formicidae > Solenopsis > Solenopsis fugax. The sequence continues at coordinate 11,693 of QKQZ01044345.1, read as the reverse complement.
GCTAAGATGTTGCAGATTTTGATTTATTCTACATTACTAATTCACAACTATCAATTATATACGTGTATATTAACTATTTTAAAGTCAATTAAGATATTTTTAACGTTGTTAAGTGACGGTACGAGTTTTATTTTTGCCGCACTACATGATTTAGTCGCTACTTAAAGTCCTACTTGACACTTACTTAAAAATGTTAACGATCATGTGCGAGTGGAAACCGAAGACGAAATACAAATCGGCCACTCGAGAGAGGAATTCCTCTTTCACAGCGCAACGTGGAGGACATACTTGTCGCTTTGGAAGCGCGTAACGAACAATGGCCCATTTCGACAACAGGATGGAACAAATTGGTAATGAACGACGCTGTGGATGCCTCCGCTCTCTCCCTGCTCCGCCTCTTTCGTCTTCTTCGTCTTCCTCTTCTTCCCCCAACTGTGAGGCAATTCCGACGCCTCCGTACTCCAGGACGTGTACATGAATGATTGAGACGTCCGCGAGCGGGTATTGCGCGCCCAACTTGTATTGGCTCGAATAATAACAATCTTTCACGTACTCATTTGCTCGCGCGCACGCACACCGATGCGCGATATCGGTGACGCGCGTGTGCGTGTTAAACGTCCCGTGAAAGTTGACGAAGCGCGAGAAATAAGGAAGTCGTATAATTCCGAAGCTGCAGGTGTCGTAAATGACGGTTTAATTCATTTTCAGAAATTGAGACAAGTGGTCGCGCCAGCCATAATATCGTGATCACATGTGACGTGTTATCTCATCTCTGGCTAGAATTTTCACTAGTAGAACTAAAATGTGCGATGTTTCGTGCATACGACCATTACTTACTGACGCTAATGTTTACTATTAAACTTTATATGAGGCAGTTTACAGCGCGCGCGTTGATTAGATACGAAAGTACAATTTCTGTTAATAGAATGAACACAAGATTATTATTTGAGACTTAATTAAGAATGTCTATTATTACGATGTACGTTCTTTGTAGCATACAATAGCAATTCAGTTCATGACAAAAGCGCAAATAATACTATTTGTAACAATTTCAAAGGCAGAGAGAGAGAGAGAGAGAGAGAGAGGGGGGAGAGGGAGGAAAAAAAACGATACATCTTAGATATTTAATTGGTAAAATACACATACATTGTTTGTAGAGTTGTGGCTCCCTAATTATTGTGGCCATATTTTAATTCTGAAATAAGTGCACATAGACAGTGTAGCAAAGTGGTAATTAGCGTATCAAATAGGTATGCTTCGCTGCTTCTATTGTCTCATGTCTTTCGAAACAAAAGTCTTCCGTTTACAATGCGCCTGCATGCAGGCCCTCTTATCTATGTATCAGGTACATGCTTGTTCACGAACATACTCTAGCTTCGAAGTGTACACGTATATTGTTGATACATACAACAGAGAGTGAGCAAACAGTTTTCTCGTGTTGCCCTAAAGTTGCTGCTTGGCGACGAGAGGCCCTTTCTAAAGCGAGCAATTCAATTACCCGCAACTCCAACTTCCGTCCTTGTTTCCAGCCGAACTGCGTGCGAGTACCGATATTCATGAGAGAGAAACGCGATCTAAATTGTCTTGTACCGCAAAACGAAGGATGATTAACAAAATTGCAATGAACAAAATGAAAACTCGACCGACCGGAGAAAATGCGGTAATGAAACGACACTCCGCCAGGAATTGTTTACCAATTGTCGCTTGCGCTTCACTGAACGTCGATATTGCTTTGCACAATAAGAATATTTTCTTCCCTATATCCTCCACGGATAACAGTAATATTATAATATAATGAAAAGAAAGACTTTACGAACCAATAATATTTTTCGTTATATGTAAACACATTCACCATCGATTTAAATATTGTAAAAAAATAAACAATTAAAAATATTCTAATAATATAATAATAGGTCGAGAAGTAGGTCACGTGGCAAAAGATAAGAAGATAGTAATTAATAAAATACAATATTTATGCTAACAATTTAAGATCAACTAATTTAATAATAAAATAATAAGTTATTTTGTTCATATATGCATATATATATTTGCTGTATATTTATAGGTATGTATGTTTTTTTCTATATTAGAATTTCATTCACATTCCTCTTCAATATTTTCCATGCATCAGAAATATACAATATGTTACTCTAATTAGAGATATTAAGAGGTTTAATACATGTGTATTTCAAAAATTTTTCACTTACATTTTACAAATATCGTGATAAGAGCATATAAATTACAAATTGCATTGTAAGAGGAGTTGCTATTTATATGACACATAATATCATCTGAGATCTTTTCACCTTCTCATTCCGACTCGTTCCCTCTCTCCTCTTCTTCTATTCTTTCTCGTGCTCTGTCGGTGTCTCGAGACAATTTCGGCTCTCTTTAAACGCTCTCATTCAAGACACGCACACACCGACACACCTAAGCACGCGTCCACTTTTATACGCACAAAGGGGGACGTGACGCGGCTGGATACGCACAATCAGCCCGCAGTGATTGAGGCATTCAAAGCGTGGGCACGCACTCTTACGCGCGCTTACGCACAATTCGCTGTAGGATTCTCACGCTCTTCACGAGCTTGGCTACAACGTGATGTTGAAGGACATATTATATCATATTGTAACATATACATATTAAATTACAATTATTTTATAAAAATAATTGTTATGCATATGTGTGTAATACTGTAAACTTTCAAACGTCTTTTGATCTGAATTCTTCCACATTTTTTGATAAGAATTATATTAATTAAAAAAAAAAATCCAAATTGTCAATCTCCAAACTGTAGCAATTATTATCAAATGACTTTTAATACAGGTATTTTTATTATACTATCCAAGTTTGTGCGGAATTCAGATTTTACTTCACATAATTGGTAAGAATGCGCAACGTCTGGGGATAAATTACTTGGGACAGCTTTCAGTCTCGAGATGGAAAGTTCAGCTCGCGGGATTTACCTGCGAGTGACAGTTCCATTAACAAATTTGCACCGGGACCTCGATTTTACCGGTATTCTTTTTTTTTTCGTGGCCCATCGTGCCGCGTTTCGGCAATGGTCGCGTCGCGAGAGTCTTCATTGAGCGCGCGAGAGGTAATCTCTCGGAGCGGCACTTCTTCCCTTGCTCTTCCAACTTTAATTACTTCGTTTCATTTTAAAAGGGCGAGTAATTAGGAGGTAGCGACTACCCTTCTCCCGTCATATCTTCCCGAGCTGAGTAGAACATCCGCGGAGAGCATCCGCATCTCAAATCCGGGGTGTGTTCCATTCTCTCTCTCTCTCTCTCTCTCTCTCTCTCTCTCCTTAGCGACGGCCTCGTCCGGGAGTCGCGTATCTCATCTCCCTAAAGAGCGTCGATCTATTTATTGATAGTATCGCGCCGCGTCGCGCCGCGCCGTGCCGCGATGGCCGCCAGATTAATCGCACGGTCATCTATATCGGTTCCCCCGTCCTCTCCACTTTTATTAACTCCGCTGGTGCTGCCCTTCCAATATCACATTATTGCACTCCGCCGCCCGCAGCGTCACCGTAACACTCCACGAGAGCGTGGACGGTTGCTCATCTGGCCTCTCCTTTTTCGATTTACCTCCTCTCGCTTTCCGCCTCCACGACCGTCGTGTCTCCGTGGCGAGCTCTCTCTCTCTCTCTCTCATCCTGATGCTTTATTTCCACCTGCTAGGATTGTCCACAATGCGCGGCAATAACCGAGAAATCGACGTTTACGTTGATACCCCGCGCCGCCACGCCATCCGCCCACTCGAAGTCACGACAAAGCGTCGTCTCGACATTTCTACGCCCGAGTCACGTTATCGTCCCGATGTGTCCCCTTAAGATTCGATACATTACGATATTTCGTCGCGACGTCGATATATTCTCATTGAACCGCGCGTGTAGCATTCAGTTTCCTTATTATTGTCGCGACAGAAATAACCATTTCCATTTCGTATACTCGTACATTAATTTTACTTGCAAGATACGACACAGATAAAAGCGAAGATGATGATATATGTAACGAGATCTGTAACGCCAAGTGTCATTAAGATACCAGATCAGTTATTCTGGAAACGAACGGTAGAAATTCGTCGCGACACGCAGTCTCGAAATATCGGGGTTAAAGTCCGAGGTCGCCGTAATATTTTCGAGCACGACTGCTTATTATAGCGCATTAAAAAGTATATATTATGTAGCCTGTTGGACCTGATAAATAACTATTCTTGTACAGGCAGATATTTTAGACAGAAATGAATGTGCTGTTTCCATGTCTGCGGTAAAGCCGACTGCGAATTTTGTATAAAGTGATAACAAAATCTGATTGTGCATATGTATCTATAATTTTTAATACAATCGTCTGGAATTTGCAATGTCACTCGCATTGCGATATTTTTCGCTGAGAAAAATCGCTGGCTTTATCTTGGCACAGTGGCCTCAGAAATGACTTCGTGCAATCTCATTCGTGGCGGAAGAGTGTGGCGTTAACTGTTAAAAGGAAGCCGGAGAGATAGGGAGAAATTCCCTATTCCCCAGCTAATTTAGCAGAAATCTGATGGCCGCGACCGATGCTCGTTGGTCGTCACGATCTGTGCATTTAGAAAACTCATCTTCCTCCCCGCTGTGTAATTTTGCAATTTCACGAGATCCACGCGACGTCCTGAATATCAAAGTGGTAGAATTGCGCGGTGCGCACTCAAGTATGAACTTAATAGCCACGGCCGATGTAGTTCTTCGGCAGTCGCTGCACGCATCTCCATCTATTTCTATTAACGTCGGCCACACCTTACCTGATCTAGATTACCCTGGGAGATGTCTTCCTTGTCAACATTTGTTATTGCTTTATAGCTCGACTTGTATGCCGTTCCCAGACGTTGTTACGCGCCACTGTATCGTACGCGGTTGCAGCTCTTCTGCTTTTTTTCATTCCGTTAATCGTGATATAATGCCGGGGGATTGTATTGCGATATACGTAAACGCGACGATCCGTTGCCAGTGCTCGTTATGCCCTCAGGTGAAGATCTTTGACGCGCTTCAGACTAGACTCTTACCTAACGCGCTGTTTAATTTCCTCGACCCTATTAGTAAATCATATCCGCTTGAGTAATACCCGTGAGGATCTAGCCGGGAGAAATTCCTTCGCGCGGTTATAGACTTTTCCCGGAGAGAATATATAATCTTTCTACGAAGACCCCGGAGTAGTTACCGTCTCGAATTACATTATGGATGAAGGAGACCGTAGGAGGATTCACCGAATTTGTCAAAAGGGATCCGTAGATCTCGACGGCGCGGATAAAGTTACCATATGATACTCGCGTTATGGTTGATGTGTCCATTGTCTGAACACGTGCGTTGCTCCAATTTTTGCGATCGAATTAGATATCTCGTCGTTAAGGTGTAAACATCATACATCTAGTAAGCGAAGGAAGACTATATCCGTCTGAACGAACAAATGTTTGATCTTATGTTCATATACTATTCACGATTGCTGCATTAATCTATTATGTGCTCATGAGCTGAAGTACACTGTTAAAAATCAGCAGCAGAATTTAATGTGATGTAACGAAAGCAAATTTCAGGTACATTAAAAAACATTTATTATACATTTAATGTAAATTTAATGTTGTCCAAAGTGCACTAAAAGTGCATTAATTTCATCCACATAATTTTCAGTTATTGATACATTAAATTTAATGTTTAACTTAAAAATACATTAAATTTAATGCCATTTTTAACAGTTATTTCAAGCGCTTTTTTATAAGATGTGATATCATCTAGATAAATTTTTTTAAGAATTATATTATATTAAAAATTGCTAAAGTCATCAAAATTTTACAAAATTTATAATTAAAAAATTTGATTTTCTCGAAATCTTGTTTTAAAAATCTTTTATTTGTGTCAAATCATTTTTTGGGTATAAAATTTTGTTTTAATGTTATCTAATATTTTAAATATATTTCAACTCTCAATTGAAAAAAAATATCCCACTCAGACGATATCTTAATGCGGCATTACAATTGCAATTTATTTTTATCTATTTATTTATAAATTATGTTTGGATATCTTTATAAATATTTTAAAATATTTTAATAAACAGTTTCACAAATAATTAATTTTCATGGACAGACATGTATCAAATTGAAAGAGATGAGAAAAAAAGAGGTGCTTTATATTTTTCATATCCCAAATTAAATCTTCCGATGTGTTATCAAATTTGACCCAAAAATCACTTATCGCATATTCAATCATTAATATTCAATGACGTAGCTCGACGAATATTTTGCCAAAGATAATTCAGGATAATTGGCCCCGATAGAAATTCCCGTGTAGGATTTTCCCTGTCGCTAGTTCCCAACACAATTTATTCCGCACACTTGGCGAATCGGGCGTATCTTTGAATTAAGTTACAGCAGCCCCGTGTCGGTCGGTGACAAAAGGAATGGAAGGACCAGATGCTACCTCAGCAGGGGGAGTTCTGTCGCGTTCCTAGTGTTTTTATAGCCGTCGCCGGCCCACACGCCCGCGAATCCGGAAATTCTCTCGGCGTAAACGAATTAAACCGGCTCGCCTATCTGCAACGAAGCGCTTCCGGGCTTCCGTGGAGAGACGCGCGGGAGATAGGAAGTTGTTAGAGGAGGGAAAGAACAGTGAGGAGCCGCGTGCAGGCGAACGACGGCGATGCGAGGAACCGTATTCCGTCGAGTTTCCACCGAGGATTAACAAAACCTCCCAGGTTGAGGTCCATTGTCTCGCCTCGTCCTCCTTCTTCGATCCTCGCCGCGTAGTTTCTTAGCTAATTTCTTGGCGCGTGCTGCCGTCTGCCGACAGGAACAAGGGCAATTGCGTGCGAGCGAGGAAGGTAGAAAGAGAGAGAGAGAGAGAGGAAGAAACGCGCAGAAAGAGAGGCTGAGATAGGAAAGCTGCACGAGGGTTGAGACACCTCGCGGATAAGGTCGAAAAGGTAATCAAACTCTACCCTACCGTGGCTATTAATTACCGCCTACCGCTTACGCGACCCGAATTTCAAAACTCATCGCTCTCGGCGTGTACGCCGTCGCATTGCCTGAAATTTGAAGCTGCAAAGTGCAAATATCTCGACGATGACGGCTGCGCTTCTACGAACGTTTGAGTTTCAAATCTGTAATCTTGACATTTCATTCTTGAAGCTTGGGCAATCGGAAGCCATATCATAACGAGAATGTTGAAATAGCGTATGCTCCATGTTCGGTAGCTGGAATCTTGCAAAACGACGAGTATACGTCTAATTAATTGCAATGCGTTAAGTAAAACTTGTACTTTAATTTAATAGTCAGTTAAGTTTTATGTCAATATATTATATAATTTTTAATTATTCGAAAAACTATTCAGATCTTTCAGAGCAATTTAGCTACATATATTTCTGGAGCTTCAATTATATTATTCTTTATAAACGATTTCAATGTCACGTAAATCATTTGTAAGACATTAAATCATCTTGTTCCTTTATCCTCTATTGTTTTACATTTCCATTATTCATGCTTCTTGTCCAGTATATCATTATTCAAATGTGTCTTGCGTTATCTTAGCCTCTGTCTCTCCGTCACTCTATAATTTGTTATTTCTACATTCTTACGCAGGAATTCATTCATTTTTCTTATATATTTCCTTACTGCTCTGATTTTAAGAATTCCTCGTTTGGAACAATTTTTTTCATTTTTATTCTTTTCTCGTCATCACAGTTATTCTTTATTCGTTCATCTCTCTTCTTCTCTCTAGTAGATCTCGTGCAGCGGCACCGAATACGCTCGCAGCTTTTCGTTCGTCATTTCAATTTCATATGCGCCCGACAAATTCATGCGCCGTGATGGCTGATCCTGTTTACCCCTAATGTACGATCAGCATGGTTCGTCGAATTCATATATCACGCTGCGGCATCGGGAGCCAGGATCAAGTTAACCGTCCGGGTCGTTGTAACAATCGTTGAGTGCATCGCATAAGCGCCTTACGGTGTGTATGGCATTGACACACGGGGTGCAAGTAACCGCGCGCCCGCTATTGTTTTCGGCTTATAACCGCCCCCTGTACGCACTATGCTCTCCTTCCCTCCTCTCTCTCTCTCTCTCTCTCTCTCCCTCTCCCTTCTCTCTCTTCCTCTCACGTACGATCCCGTCTTTTGGGGTTCCGCTTCCGACACAATGAGAGACATTCTACGGTCCCAGTGCCGTCTGGCTCCGTCAGGAGAAGGATGACGACGAAGTTGATCCTTTCAACGGAGTCGAATAGAAAGATCTCTCGCGTTCCGAGTGCCATATATACTTTGCGACTCGATGAGAGCAATCGCACCGCTAAGGATTTCGCTCTTGGAACCTACTGGCTTGGCGCTCGTTATAACGGTCCAGTTGATCGTTCGATTAACTGGAAACCAATAAGGACCGCAGAACGACAAGGAGCTGGAAAACGTCTCTAACAATAAAAGTCGTTCCGAGATCGTTAGAAAGAAGGCAAAGGGAGTTGACTCTGTGGCTAACGGGTATCGCAATTTCTTTTTTATTAGAACTCGTTACGAGTGTACTTTTCATGGCGGTGATGGATCATAGACGATTATCGTCGTGAATGTTTTCTCATATTTATAGTAAATAAAGTTGATGGAAACATATTAATTCAAATGGTCCAAGAAATACAGTTTTATGTACCGCTATATAGAAAATATTTCTTTTTCGTGTACAATGAGTTGCACAGCACACATAAATATGCGATAATTCATTTTTATTTTAATATGAACGTAATTGATACACGTAAATTTATATTAAAAGAATTATATTTACATATATAATATTTGTTTTAAAGAAGTGCATCATATTCAATATTTATGCAATATTAAACTACTAGTTTAAGAATAAAGTTTGCAGCGGACGGTATAAATACAAATACTTATAATCACTAATTTCATCACACGGGGAGCTCTGAAAAAAGAATGCTGAAATAACGTGTCATTTTCGGGGCACATTTAAGCGCACGTATAATTGAATTTCGTGGCGTGATTCTGTAATATACCCGGTATACGTGGGCTTTTTACACTTATTATCGGTAAAATAAGAAGGCAACGTCGGCGCGGTGGTACGCGCTACAGCTGCTCGCCTACAATCGGTACTCCATATTTAGCGACGAGATTCAGCCTCTCGTGAATACCATCAAAGGAACACGCCTTAATCATTCTCCCCAAGTTCTCCGTGCGTATAAAATTACGATAATGACGACCAAGTTATAATGATACAACATCAAACGTCGTAGTGTTCCTGGTGATTAACGTCATTAACCTTCTTCGACTGTCGATGTTAACCAAAGTTTGACTCGAAGAACGAAGACGCTGAAATCAACTCGCCGCACAAAAAGATTCAGTGGAGTTGCGTGTACGCCATGGCATTATAAAAAACGAGCGTACGACGGTTTCAGCATCATAATAAATTACTTTTACGTCACCAAGCATGAGTTGCTTAACTATAATGCAAATGGAGGTCAATCGTTTAATTAACCACACTTAACGTTAATCAGTGTTTTACGTCAGTAACTTACTATAAACAAGTGATGAATTTTGGATATAATTACAGTCCATAGAATAATATTTATAAATGCAGAGCGTTAAAATAGAATTACATTATAAAATTATATATTATATATACATACGTATATATATCCTCTATATATTTACTGTAAATTTTAGTTGATGAATTTTAGTTCTCTTAACAAATGAGCATTACAATGACGATTATTTTATATCATTAAAATCTCAATAAATTATAACTATTCGCACATTTGCCAAATGCCTGTGGAAAATCATTTTCAGCGCGCAATAGTAGGACAAATTATTCAATAGATAACTAAACGCTAATGATGCTCTCTATATCACTTATAAATCACTCTCTACGTTCAGTTTGTAAATGCACCAATTATCCTATTCTTGATTACAGTAGTACACGCTTACTTTTCGACGAGTTTAGGATTGTTAAGTGAATGGTAATTAAAAGATTGATCTCTTTCGTTATTATCGCGAAACTATTCGTAATATATGTTACACGACGTAGAATTACAAGATTACGCAGAGCAGATATATTAAATACGCTTCGTACTAATACGTGAAATCTTCTTGATTGCTTGATATTTACTGAAAATTATGATTCTCTAACATATAATATGTCACGTTCATTTTATACAGACCAGGTTTACACGAATAATGGTTGCGTGATGTAGTGAAGTTAAAGACAATACATCTCTCTTCTGGTAAAATCTTCACTTCAGCTATTCTCCGTAGCGAGTTAACGCTATTATATACAGCATTTACTTGTTATTATACATTCTATATCTTACGTTTCTCTACGTTTAATCTCTTAAGTAGACATGACAAATATGCTACGCAGCATGCTGTTAGGAAACTATTTACAATAGCTTGAGAATGAAAAGGGTTTTTGGGTTAATTCGTTAACATATTTCGCTCGTCATTCAGATTATTTCCGAAATGTTTTAGTCATCCAACTATTCATTGAATCTTAACGAGGTATTTAATATTAATCTCGGTATCATGATATTAACAAAATAAATCACACACACAACACACACACACACACACATTTAATTTTTTTTACTTCGTAAAAAAGGTGCTTTATTACACGCGATTAAAAAAAAGTTGTCATTTGTAACTCGTAGAAAACATTTGCGCAGATTCACGATATCTGTAATAAAGTTCATATCAAACATTTGAAAATTCCTTGTAAACACTTACATTATTAATTCTAGGCATCTCACACATATTCAAATGAGAGAATACTGAATTATAGTCAAGAATCAACGTTGGTTGCTCGAACTTCGTGCAAATTACTCGCTGATTGCTTCTGACACAATGAATTAAAAATTATAATTTGCATAGAATACAAAGGGATTAAACCTAATTTCTCAGCTAATTTCTTATAAAAATTCTATATTTTTAGTTACAATTTCTATCTAAAGTTTTAAAAATGAGTGATTAAAGTAATAAATTACCGGATTAATGTAGTCACTTTTTAATATACGCAATCTTTGCTTTTTTAATTGATTAAAGATTAAAATAATATGCGCTAAAAATATATTTGTTTTCTTTTACAAACAAGTCATTCATGATTTTGCTTATTTAAAAAATAAATATATGAAAATTATTTAAGATGAGATATATTTATATTTTTGTCTTTTAAAGCTAAATCTCGTGTTTGATTCTCACCTAAAAAATATTTAGTTTTTTTTTTCATTTAATTTTGTACTTCAGCGCAAAGTTGCGCACACGGAAAGAACAATTTTGCTGAAATACAGATCTGAAAATAATTATGTTGAACCATTTAAAAAATTGTATCGAACATTTAACTTGGTTGTTAGAATGTCAAAACTGTTTACAGCAATATTATCATGTTTAGACATCCTACATAATTATTTTGATGACTCAACATAAAATTATTTTCTGATCTGTATTTATCTAAATTTTTAGATGCTGCAGTAAAATTGATCTTCCCGTTCAGTATCTTAAATGCAAATTTCCCAAATTTAATGTTAGAAGAAACATTTGAACGATTACAGCATAATTTCATGTTTTCGTGTTTTTAGCACATGGCATTAACAACGCATTGTTCGTGCACCTTCATGCGACGGGAGATCGCGGTGCGGCCCAGTGTGTCGCGCGTCGCGCGCGTGCGACGCC
>QKQZ01044338.1:0-10896 GCA_003595255.1 Solenopsis fugax | reverse complement strand
ATTCTTGCTTATATATGAAACAATGAATTGTTGATTTGATAGTCATTTTTTTCTGTGTATTTTCACTTCAACTTAAAAAAAACCAAATTAATGAAACTATTTCATCAATTTAAATATAACTTTTCTCTAGATGTGATTTCAATCGATAGGCAACATAGATCGAAATAATTACACCTGGTTTCGTTTCGCAGTGTTCAAACTGCGAAAAAATCTTCAGAGCTTGCATTGTAATTGGATATACGATTTCCTGCGCGGGAAGATGAACGTACGTGCATGTACGTACTCGCGCACGCGACGGATAGACGTTTATGGGGCTCTCGATGACATGGCCGTCGGTATCCGGCTCGTTTTATTAATGTCAATAAGGCAATTATTGCCGGCGGGCGGTGTGTGGGTCGGTATCTCGTTCATACCGCTGGCGACGTGGAGAGTTACCTGTCTCGGCTGCCGATGGCTTCGAGCATGCATTTAATCCCGCATACGTCGCGCCGAGATGGGGCGGGGAGCGGGATTACTCGCTTTGCGTCGACGCCGACAATCGTGCGCGATGACGGACGGACGAACGGACGGATGGATGGATCGATGGATCGCTCGATCGATCGATCGATCGGTCAGTCAACCGATCTAGAAACTCGTAATCGCGCCCGGCACATTTAGATTTGGCGAAGTAATCGATTTCGCGACCGCATCGCATTACGAATTTAACTACGCCGATTAGGTCCCGCTAATGACCCTCGACGTTGCTCCCTCGCGACCGATCGGGCGGTAATTACCGCGACATCGCGGCGCTTGTATCACGAAGGAAACATTTTACCCGTCGCTTCGCGGTTCCCTCCCCGCCCCTTTTTTTTGTCATAACGGAGCGGAGAACGTGAAGCAAAGCAACGACGAGTTTACCGGCACTTGAACGCTCGCGCGTCACTCGGCGCAGTCGCTGAACGAGATCTGAAGAGGGTTGAGGGAGAATAATATAGGAAAGAGGGGTTTCCCTAGTCTCTCTCGCGCGGGCTAAGCAATATCCATCCACCCACATGCTTGCCCGCCTGTCTGTCTGCCTGGCTTTTCGGTGCCGTCGCCGTGTAGAGGCGCGCGCGTCCAACAATTTATTCATTACTGTCTCGCAAATACCCTCGATGCGCGCTCCATTATTCCGCGTTTCGCGCTTCGCACTCGCGCGAACGCGATCCCGGGCGTAAGGCAGGGGCGCTGGAATTTCGTTCTCCCTCCCTCGTAGGAAAAGTTTTACGTCGGTCCGGGGATTGACACGTGTACCGTGTTGTTCCGTTGCCGTTGCCGCTGCGAGATACCGCAGCTTACGCGATTCGCAGTCGCGGGGATGCCGATGTTACCGCGGATAAAAATCCGACCGAAGATACGACCGAAAGGCAGATACTTGACGAGTATGTAATCGCGTGAGTGCTCGTATACTCTCTCGCAAGTAATGCATTAGCCGGTAAGTGATTGCCGGAAGGACAGACTGCTTGCGAACCGGAGCTTACATTTGAACAGTCATACTTATCCTGCAGAGGGCCCGCTTATTCTCCCCGCTTATTCTTCACTTATTCTTCGCTCGCTTTTCGTATAATGAAATAAATAAATGAGACAATATGAGACATTTAGGTATTGCAACTAGAAAAGGAATGATTTTTTTTTTTACATGAAAGAAATTCTGGTAGAAAAGTACGTTATCTTGCACTTTCATCTTACACCACTATTTTATTTTATACATTTATTTTTTTACGTCTCGGCATACATTACTTTACGTACACAGTAAAAAAGCGCATTTTGTATTTGTGTTAAAACTAGTCTTGACTCAATTTTTTGTGTGGATTTTTAAAGGTATCTGAGTGTTAATTTAACATAATGTGAGTATTTTTATCTTGTGTTAAATTGATATTCAACATTTCTCGGTAATATTTGGAATTATCAAAATTTATAATAAAATTTTGTCATAAAAGAATGATAAACGTAAGGTTACTATATTGTAGTAGTAATAACTATGGGGCTTCTAACAATAATTATTTTACCATGCAATTATACAATAGTTATAAACACTTCTCTCAGTGAACGTACACAGAAAAAAATTATTAAATCAATAATCATATTCTCATATATAAGCAAGAATATAAAATCTTCTTGAAAGAATTGTAAACAGATATAATTGCTTACATGAAGAAATTTATTTCTTCATGTAAACAAGTTATGTCTGTTTCAAATTATCAAATTCTTTCAAGATTTTATACTCCTGCTTATATATCAGAATTGTTAATTTGATACTATATTTTTTTGTGTAAAGATATGTGATGATATTTTTATACTTATTGTTAGATTAAATTAGTGTATAGCGGTTTTAATATGCAGCAGTATCCATTAATGCATTTCAATGAAATTCGCTATTAGACATCAGACGATATGTAAATAAGAAGAAATGTCAGTTTTTGAAATAATCTTGGTGCTTAATAATTTTTATATTTTTTTATTATTAAATATATTTTTCAAGTCTATAAATTAAAATTCAGACTTAAAACGCAATTACAAACTAAAGTTACAAATAATATCTCAAATTGATTTGATTGTCAAATTTAATAATGATGCTACAAGTCTTAAAAAACTAAAAAATAGCTTAAATGCAACAGTCATATTAATACGCATTTTATAGAATTACAAAATATATTTAATAATGGAATTAATAATGGAATTAATAAAATAATTTAATTATGAAAATATTATTAAGCACCAAGATCCGCTTCGACCGAAAAATGAGGCATTTCTTTTTATTTCTATTTGTATTTTAATTTAACATATTTTAAATATTAATTTTACTCAAGAAATATGTTTTCATAATTTGTTTCTAAATTGTATCAAAGTGTTACATATTTGTATTAATTTATTACATAATATTTATACTTTCTATAATAACAAATTCATCTTGTATTAAATTAACACAAAAATTTGGATGGATCGTTTCGGACGATGGAGTAAATTTAACATACAATTTTTCACCGTGTAAAGATAGCTTGAAGAAACAACATACGATGAGAAAAAAAAATACGGTTATATCTAGATAAAACACGTTATACATATAGATAATATACGATCAATCATTCATATCATTTTTTGTCGCTTTTGCGGTATGTGTCATACTAAAAAAAGCAGTATCATGAATAAGTTTGTTAATATCCACGGGGGGGGATGATCAAGTATTAATCTGTAGCTCTCGGGATGTATCGGAGCCGACGCGACTCGGCGGAGAGACGACAATTTTGCAGAAGCGTAGAATTTCGAAGGATTTTTACTATTCGAAAAGTACTGCCGGCACGGGAATACCTCGGGAGACGCGGCAGCTATCCGGGAAGTCTCGTGGATGGCCCGTGGTGCCTCGCGCGCATAGCAACTCCAAAGACGTATGTCGGTTTGGGGCAGCGAAGGCCCGCGGAGGCCCGGCGCGGAGGGAGTAAAAATTTCACGGAGTGAATAAATCAGAGGACGCCGCGGCGGAACGGGCGCTCTTAGTTTAAGTACATCTGGCACAGCATCCCTCCTCTCTCTTTCTCTCTCCTTTCCCCTTCGACTCGCTCCTCTCGCGTTCGCTTTCTGGAGTACTCTGTTGCGAATAATGCGATCCTTGTCCCGCGTTTATTGCACGCCACTTCGCGCGCAATAAGACTGTTTCTTTTTATTTTGCACAAACCGGTAAATATCTTTGGATGGGAAAGCCTCGTATCAACGCGGTCCAGAAAGCTGAAGTGTAGATCAAAACAGCGCATGAAAATTGATGCGGATTATATTTAATTCCCGCGCGAGACGGAAATTTACGGACGGCGTGTGTATTTTTTTAGGGAACGCTCGTGTGTGCTCGCGGTAGCAAACGTTGTTTGCGCATAGTGCTTCAATACTGGAAAAATAGTTTCGTGCGAAATTTGTGTTGTGCGATCGATTCGCGTTTGTTGATTCCTCAGGATCGCGGGGCCGTCCTTTACATGTCGAAGAACGGGATTGATCTTTTAAATTGCGTCGTGTTTACGGTCTGGCGCAATATATTATATATATGTGCATGTACATATAAAGAGAGGAGGGAGGAAGAGAGGAAGAGGAAGCGAGCGAGTTTGCGTATCTACGAGCAATGTGTGCGGATCGCGACGTTGTCAGTGAGGGAGTTGGATAGAGCGGGGACGCGGGCGGAGAAGGTCATTCGGGAGGATGGCGGCTCATCTTGTAATGGACTCAGAAGACAGGCGAGTCGGCTAATGGAGCCCTGCTCTTCCAGAAAAGCTCTTAGTATCCGCGCCGCGCGAGCGTCGATGCTGTCGGGGCTGCGTCACTCCAAATCCGCAGCATCCCCCCCGGTGGTTATTTCCGCGCGCGCAGGTGCGAGGGACAGGCGAGAGCGCAGATTTAAAATACTTCTCCTTTCTAAAACACTACTGTACGGCGCGGCGTACAGTTTGCCGGCATTTTCGTAAAAAAATTTTAACGAACCAGATGCGTTGCATAGAAATGTTGATTGAAAAATTAGAGAATTGCAAAATATATTTTAAGTTAGGACATTTAAGAGGATGCTATACTGACGGGAATTACCGACACATTACAGTTTTCTTTAATTTTCGAATTGGCTCTACAGATCACAAAATCCTTTTGCAGAATAAAAGTACGCACCAAAACAAAGTCCGGACTGGTAAATTTTACGAGAAAATCGAACAAAAAGTTAAAAATTCATTTATTTTCGGCTCGTGGATCTGTTAACCGAGATTAACTTTTGTCATTTACTGACGTTCTGTAGCTCGTATGTATGAAATGAGGCCAGCCCGGATTTCAGAAAACTCTAACGAACAACACTGACTATGTGTCATTCCAATCAAAAATCTAACAAAAAAGTTTAATCCCTGAACAGCTGTATGTGTACAAATTTCGCTTAGCGCGTAAACGATGACAAGCAGAGCAGTGATTGTGTGCAAAAGTAATTGATAGGTCTTTTCGTAGATGGCATTACAATCGAAAAACAAAGACAGATCTATGCGTTGGACATAGAACGTTTGCTTGGTGTTAGCGCTTCCCCTTTCCTTTCTGCAAAAAAAATAATCTGCAGTACCGACGTTGAGGAAGTTCAGCTTTAGGTATAGCATCCTCTTAAGATTCTCGATAATAAAGTGATCTTCCATTTTGTACAGAGGAGAGAGGGCAGTGGTGAGATAGACTTGGAATGATGAGATACCATGATATCTCGTATAGACTGCGTTGAATTCTAGGGACAACGGTAAAATTATTTCGTTACAATCTATTTACATATTGTAGAATAGCTACTGATCTTTAGTGTTCACTGCGTTTTTATAAAAACTGAATTTCAGTTTTCCAGGTAACAAAGATTTTCATGGGTGTATACTCTTCATGTAATTTTGAGAAGTATGTTAGGTACTGAATTATTTTAAAAAAACGAAATGATATTCCATCACCCCCTTCTCTTCTGTATGTATAAAAGATATTTATTATTTTGTTATTATTTCATGATATATATGTACATCCTAGTGATTTTTTCATCGATTTTATGTTTTAGAGTCCGAATTGAGAGAAACGAAGTTCTTTTCGAGGAGCTATTTTCTATTGCGACGGCATGAAGCATTGTAAGTTGCGCGCGTGTGTTCGCCTTCTTCAAGTTCGACGCGGAATTTATCGTCGCGCCGGCGCGACGCGGGCGCGTCGCGTCGTTAAATGCTTTTTCGCGAGATAAGGGCATCGCGAGCGCGGTCGGCGAGAGTGCCGCTTAGTTTAATACACGTAACGCTACTTTCCGTCCGCTTTTTCTATCAAATGCTCCGCGTCGAGCTCCAACGGGGTTCGAAGTAGTATAAGTCGTGGACAAAGTAGACGGCGTACAGAAAACCTCCATTAAAGTCCGTAGAAGTGATTAGTACGCTCCCCCATTCCTCTTTCCCATCCCGCCCTGCCTCCCCCCGTTCCACTCTTGCCCTTCGTCCTACACAAACACGTACACCCTCTCCCTCAAGCACGGGCGCACACATACAAGCGCACGCGACACCCCTGTCCCTCCCGGCACCCTTCCTCTCCTCACTTTTCGCTCCTGTCTCACCTCTCGCAATCCTCCGGGCTCTCTCTCTCTCTCTCGCATTTCGCTTTCTCCTTCTTCGCGCGGAAAACGGCAGGCTTTCGAAACGCGCGAGTATCTCGCGATACTCGTGGGAGAACTATTATCGAACGTCGTATAGTGATTTTGGATTTGCGACGGTATATAGGATGCGCGCGTTCTCTCTCTCTCTCTTTCTCTGTCGACCAGGGATTCCCCCGTTGAATCTCGAGCCTGATACCGGTCTGATGAAAATCGGAGCGCGCGCGCCGTTTTATTTCGCGTGGCCTCTCAATTTCCTCGATATTGAGAGTATCTCGGTAAGCCGGGGCGTATGTTTTAAATTTACGGCATTTAATAATGCGATAATTAAGTCGCCAATTAAATTTCTGTTAAAGTGCACCTGAGATTAATTGGCAAATGAAGTTTTATTACCTATTTACACTCTCGAAACTTATTCCGCCGTAACTCTTTAATTTTCAATATTAAACAACTCCGTAACTGTACCTCGGGTTTGAAGATCCGCCGAGAAGAGAAACGTCGACTCGAAACTTATCGCGGCGCTCTTTAGTCCATCCGGTGTAAAAGCGCCTTTTACGACGGTGTCGTCGGAAATTTTTCGTTGCGAGTGTAGGAGAGAGAGAGAGAGAGAGAGAGAGAGAGAGAGAGACAGAGAGAGAGAAAGCTGACCTCTATTTTTTTCTGATAACGTCCCCGAGATTAACGCGGGGAGTAATACAAGCATGAAGCCGGATAAGATCGCGAAGCTCTTTTTCTTCTCTGAAAACATTACTTCCTGAGAGGTAACCTAGACTTCCCGCGGCTGTGCGATAGACGTGACGTCATAAATCAGCCTGTAATTAAAAGAGACCGCCAACCATCGGCGGCGACGATAAGCATGGCTTAATCCATTTCATCGGCCCGGGGTATATGGGAGTGGAAAAAAAAGGTCGTAGCCTTTCTAATTTAATCTGGCGAATGATTCCGTGATTCTCGAAGCCGGCAGCAACCCTTTCATTACTTACGTCCCCACCCTGCCTCGCAGCTCCTTGCCTACCTCCTCCTCCTCTTCCTCCTTCTCCTCTTCCTCCTCCTGCACCCCCTCGCGCACGGGCGCCACCGTGAATCGGCGCAGAACACTAAATCAGCGACCGGTGTAATTTTTGTAATGGGAGGTGTGGCTTCGTAGGGGTGGCAAGCGCGTGTCCGCGTGGTAGGGGTTTCACGCGCGCGGAGGGGATATACCACCCCTGCATCGGCTCGCGTGTAGGTGGTACGGCAGGGTGGAATTCGTAGGGGCGATTCTACGGGGTATCCCGTCGAGCGAGACGCGCCACGCCGGAGGTTAATCCTCCACAGCTATTTCACGACCGTCGACGAGCGTGATCGTCCCTCAGAAGGATCCTACCCAGGGCCCTCGTACACGATTAGCTTCACTGCCAATGTATTTGTGGACTAATAATTAATGATTACGTCGTAATCTCTCACATTCTACAATTCTACATATATAGAATTTTATTTTTATATATTTTGCATTTATTTGTATCTAAGGCCCTGTGCACAATACAGGAATATTAGATATTAGGAACAGGAATTAAAATTTTAGAATCAGAGAGAGAGAGAGAGAGAGAGAGAGAATTTTCTCAATAAACACTAGATAAATAATAAATCATGTTGTAACTTGTATGGCACATTTGTCTTTTATTCGTATTCAGTGTGCGTTACGTTGAAATTTATTGAGAAAACTGATTCTAAAATTTTAATTCCTAAAATCTAGTATTCCTCTATTGTGCGCAGAGCCTAATTTTCTTCCTTGTCTCTCTCTCCTCTTTCAAGCGATATTCACTCGAAAAAGATTAATTGTGAAATAGAATGAGTAACATCGTTATTGATTAAAAAATAAGATATTAAAAACTATTTTTTCATATTTTTAAAATTTGATTCCTATGCAATGTAAATTTCATCATTAGAATAGTAAATATTTTTCTACTTGAAATTATAAAATGTTACAAAAATGTCACAAAACAAAAAATAGTTTACTATAACTATGACGATTTATAATAAATTGAAAAAAATTTAGTTTTTGTCTATCTTGGCAAGTGATTATTAATAGATTTTTGAACTCTTTGTACATACACAATGTGACCTACATGTGTGCGTCGAAGTTTCATTAGATTTTTTAATATCACTTTCATAATAGGATTTCATTTAATACATTTTTTATACAATATAATTGATTACATCTGGGAAGTCTATTGTATTAATGGCAACGCACAACAATATTTTGCTAATATAAAAAATATCGATAAATAAACGAGATCTTTCTGCAGCGTGTAGGACCATAAACAATATAATCGATTTTTGCTTTCCTTATTTAGAGCTGGCCCTTCCGTCGCATTTGCGATTAAGTCGGCCAGGCGTTCATCGGTTCATTACGTATTCATTATGATAAATCGTTGATAATTGAATCCTTCATTCAACCGTGATTACGATCGCGCACGTCCCTCATCGAATCCCGGACAAAGTCGATTCTTACCCTCTCCGTGGGACGTCGACAGGCGCGAAATTAAAAAGAAACAAACACCGGCAGCGCGCGTACCATAATCGATATCCCCTCGCAATTCGCCGTCGTCTTCACTTCGTGGCGGCACGTCGTAGCGGCACGTTCCATCCCTTCCGTCGATCAGCCACCCCCCTGCGCGCTTGCTGCTCTTCGTCGCCGCTGGAAATCGAGGGCTCATAACTCGCCGTCCTAAACGCGCCGCCTAATCGACTGGAGTGCGGCCGCTATTCCGAATCGGGGTACATCCGGCGTGATGCCATGCGGGGGGGAGGGAGGAAGGAAGGCTAAATTGTGCGGTGGAGCGCGGATAGTTGAAGGATCGACGCGCGCGAACGAGCGTCCGGGGATGAGAGCAAGGAGAGGGAGTGAGAAGGACAGAGAGAGAGAGAGAGAGAAAACACGCTCGTGAGGGGTAACGCGAGAGGTAGTCGTTGGTGGTGGTGGCGGTTGCGACGTGGTGGGAAAAGCACGTAGGGGTACCACGAACGACGGTGGCGGCGGAAACTGTCGAGAGAGGGTAGCTAGGTAGCTGGTGGGGATTTATCACTCTCGGTGGCGTGCCGTGGCTGCACGCGGCACTCGGCAGTTTACAGCCGACCGCCGAAGCGGCGGTCTCGTGGTACTTCCAGTGGTAAACCGCTCGACGCACGCTTCGTCCTCGCGCAGCAGAGAAAGAGAGAGAGAGAGAGAGAGTTCAAGAGGCTAGAGAGTACTAAGGAGAGACCATCGTTCGCGAGAGCACTCGTGTAGAATTTTCGATAAATCAATCGACCGTTCGGTAACTGATCATCGATGGGGAAAGACGATCCGTGGACGCAAGTTGGTGGCCGTTTCGTGCGTCTTGTGCAGTGCCACGTGACGCGGAAAGCGTAAACGCTGCGAGGAGGATCGCTGCCTCGTGACGAGAGAGGCCTCTTTGCCGCTTCCCAGCGATTGTTGACAGGTAAACGTCTAGCAGAAATCACGCGCATTAATGGACAAACGGAAGTAGAATGAAAACTTAATATTGCGCCGAGATTTGGATTTGTTCTTCCTTGATGCAAGGAAGTCGAATGTAATTACTCGCTTCGGCGATAGGCAGCCAGCTATCGATCTCGATCTTGCGCGGCGCGGTGTATTCGCGAAATGCACTTACGAAGCATAAGATGCGGAACGCAGGATGCGAGGAGCGGAGAAAATAAAACGCTCCGATAAGATCGGCAGCGTGCATATAGACGGTGTATAAAATGAACGTGCATTTGCTAAAGAAGTCGCGTGAGAGTCTCGCGTTAATTATAAACTGTCTTGCTTTTTAGCTTGGCAGATAAGCACGCGCTGGCACACTTCTGTATAGTCATTCACCCCCTTCTCGCGCGCGCGCTTGCATCTCGCGCGGGGGTCCCACGTCTCTCATCGACCGACGTCTGTTCCAATTACCGGTCGCGCGTTTTAAGGCGATTCCGTTGTGGGGCTGCCGTTAGCCGTTAGCCGACGCGGATTAACTGCATCCTTAGAAATGACTCGTATAGCTCCTTTACTTCGTGATTCCTTTGTCCCGCTGAATTGTCCGTAACGGCGCGTGATTATCGACTAGCGCGACTGCGAGGGAACGCGATTAATTGACGCCGATCCTTGAGACGTTTAATTAAAATTAAAGAGACGTTTAATAAGTTTTTATTGCGGCCGTTAATTAAATTATTTATACGTCGGTATGTACCTTTTTCATCGAGACTAACGTGCGCTTATTTTTATTTTTTATTTTTTTCTTGTAGCGAAAGAGGAAACGTGCGAAATTAAATTTTAGTTTAAATTTCTTTGCTCTCCAATTGGTGACGTTCTTGCTGCGGAAAAAATTGAAATTGCAGTGTCTAAGATCGATTAGGTAATTTCACTCATTCATGGCACAATAGAGATACGTTTCTTCATTGAATCGTCTTACAGTAATGTCTCAAGCGGATGCTATGAGATTACATAATGCACGTTTTCGAGATATCGTCATCCAATATGCAAGAGCGAGCCGGTTGTAGCGCGTGACAAAGCTTTCACGAAGATTAGCGCTAGGTGCAATCTCGCGAGCGATTCGTTGGAAATGGCACATTATTACATAGCTTCTCGGAATCTATTTTAAAGCCTATTGCGCGCGAGATAAGCGAATTATAAATATGCTGTGACTATTCATAAAAAGGTTTTGAAAACTAATAATTATCCGAGATATACACAGAGAGAAAAAATTGTAGTGGTGGCAACTATAAGGGGACAACCATACAAATTTTGT
>QKQZ01044336.1:0-14918 GCA_003595255.1 Solenopsis fugax | reverse complement strand
GGGAGGTGCGACGGATTATTTTCAGAGCGTAAGCCCCCCCTTTCTCTTTCTCTATCTCACGAACGCGCTCTTCCATCTCTCTTTTTTCTCTCTCTCTCTCTCTCTCTCTCTCTCTCTCTCACTCTCTTTGCGCGTGGCACGCGTAAATCGTCGCCGTCGCGTGGCTCTATCATCGCCTGCAGTTAACGCTCCGAGCGTTGGCGGACGCGGTGCGCGGGAGGGAACGGCGCTCCGCTCCGCGAGAACGCCGGAAGTAGAATCCTCGTTACACTTAGCGTGCGGCTAGGTTAGCTGGCTCGAAAACCGCGGCGCTACGACGCGCGACGACGTGTCTCACGATTACGTCGACGACGACGACGACGACGACGACGACGAGGAGCGAGTTCCACTCGATCTCCGAATCTGTAATTGGATCGCAATTTCGCTACGCGGCGGGGGGGCACTTGTGCTAACGATATCGCGATCTCGCGTCGCGTATTCGTCTCGATAGCGCGAGTAGCATGTAGATACGTACGCGCGTGATATCCGCGGCTGTGTCTTCGCGAAAGTGCGGAAGTGAGTGAGAAGAAAGTGCGCCAGTTTTCCCGAAAAGTCGATGGCGAGGATCGAGTTTAGAAAGCCGACGATTTCGATCGATATTTTCTCCATTCCTCGCCCTCATCCTCGCTCTCGCGCTTTTAATTACATCGGGTTGCAGCACGTTTGAGGAATACGCGGGACAAAGGGGGAAAGATGTAGAACGTTGATAGAAGCGAATATGACTAATCGCGTTTTATTTCGCGCTCTTGCGAGAACGCGCGCGTACACAGCCACGTGTATGTTTTCTCTGTGTTGATTTCGTGCTCGCTTTAACGAGCTCGCGGGGAAATGTAGGCTGCAGTGACTAAGCGCCAGGTACAACAAGCCGCGCGATATTTTCAATTTACGCAACCGACGGACCTTGAAAGTGTGGGAAGTGTAACGTGATAGCGCGATGATAAACGGGCGAAAGGAGAGCTCGAAAAACAAAATAGAGGACGTCGATAATCCGCCGTAGTCGTCGTCGTTGTGTCGTCATTGAGTCGAGTCGGATTTCTCATTAATTAAATCCGGCCGATTGCGTACGTATCGCGTTTTCGTAATACCACACGGGTGACTCTGAAAGTTTTCGGATCGATACCGGTTTACGGTTTCACTTTTCAGACCTCTCGACCTTCCGTCGGAAATTTATCGCCGCGGTAACCCTCGACCTATGTAACATTTCGAGGCGAAATAGAATTTTGCGCAAAAAAAAAAATCGGCTGTGTTTGTAGGCGAACGAGTGGCGCTCGTCAACCGATCGATGTGTGCAGCGCGTTTAATAATGCAGCTAGACTCGTATGTACTCACTTTCCCGAGGAAAGGCTCGTAAAACTACCGAGTTATGACAGATGCGCGTCTCGAAAAATTCATTACGACGAATTTATTCGGTCTTATTCGTCAGAAAAATTGACTGAAAAAGATGTTTGTAAGAATGATGATTTTTTAAAATAATCCTTTATAGAAAAATATATTAAATTATTGTAAAAATTTCATCTATTAAATTAGAAGAGTTAACGAAGGAAGATATTTTTCTTATAGAATAATTCCTTATGAAAGAAATATACGTCGTAAAATATACTAATTAATATTAAAAATTTCAACTATTAAATTAGAAGAGTTGGAAGATATTTTTCTGTTATAAAATAATGAATAATTTTTCTTGAAGGAAATGCATATCAAAAAGTATATTAATTTATTGCAGAAATACGCTTTAAAAAATATACTGATTCATAGCAGATATTTTATCTGTTAAATTAAAATTTATTTATTCTGACTTCTTTTCACGATAATAAATCTTCACAAATAACAATTAATTAATTTTATGTTAGATATATTTTGATCGTATATAGAATAACGTTCGTTACACGTGCTTCACGGAACATATGAGATAAAAGAAAGTATACTTAGAAGAATAATTTCTAAAACACAAGATCGTAATCTAGAATTAAAATTGTCTATATACATTTTGTTTGTCACGTTCTATTCTTAAAGCGAGATATAAAAATGTGCCTGATTTTCTGGTACCGAATGTGATTAGGAATTGTAAATAGACCGGTGCGTTGTTTTCCCTTGGCCCTACCTTGTTTAAGGTTGGTTAAACTCGATGCTGTTTAGTCGGCATGCAAATCGCGTTCGACGTTGAAAATGAAAGCCGCCCTCGCAGGTCAGATACGCGATGAGAATACGACGACTGTCGGAGTAACTTGAAGGTCATAATATCTACAAGAAGAACACGCGAGACGCCCGTCTTTTATCTCGCGCGTATCGCCGTCCGTCGTCGCCGGTGGCGTTTTTCGACAAGGCGGCAGTCACGCGGCAGATGCGAGCTTTCGTCGGCGACCGGTTATAACGACACGAAGCACCCTGAAAGAGTTCTTTAATGGCTCGCTCGTAAAACGAGATCTCGGCGCGTCGGGACTCCGTGTTTTCTTTGAGGTTTACTATTGTAAACCGCCGTCGGCCTTTTCGTTAGATTTCAACCGGAAGCGGCATTAATTGCACGCACCAGGAGAGGAAGCGCGAATCTCCCAGATACGAATCTCGTGAATTTGTGTCACGCTTTACCCGTGAGCCTGTCATTTTCTTTTCAGCCGAATTAACTTTTTAACCGTCGACCGAAAATATCCATCGCGTCGCGACATTTCGCTCGTAGTTTCTCGTCGCGCCTCGTTTGCGAATCGCTCGCCCAATTTATTCGTTCGAGCCGGCATTATTTCGAGCGCGAATCGAAGCCGTTCGAAGCTCGTAAGTGGAACGGATATCCGCGTCGCGCGCCGTCGAAAGCGTGGTTTGGCGAAGAGAAAGAGAGTGAAGGAACGATAGAGGAGAGCTTCCCCGGAGAGTTCGCGCGCTCCGCTGCTGGCTGTGTGGTTCCGCTTCTTAATTACGGTTTCGTCGTGCGCGTTGCCGCCTCTCTTCCATTCATCGCGGATTTTTCTCGTGGGCGAGCGCGCCTTAATAGCGGCCTTGTTAATGCCGTTTGATACAATTTAAACTCACGACGGCTTTTGATTGTTTGAAATATAATCTAACGGTACACTGTGCGTGCGCGCGAGCAATGAATTCCGGAAGCTCTCGATGCTTGGTATAAATGCGAATAGAGAAGTCGATAGGTTTGGCCACATTTGTAAAGATCTCAGGGCAGGTCGATGTACGGATAAGCTCATGACAAACGAATGGCTAGTGTTTTCATAACGGTTCAGAGAAATACCATGTATACGATATGCTAGAAAATGGTATAAATTCACATGGTTGCTACAAACTACATGCTTTAACAGCCGGGATGACACAATGCGTCGGGTAGAAAGAGCGATTCTTAGAGGAAAGTCGCCAATACGAAGAAAAAATACTGTTGAACGAACGGCATAATCTAATTGAGAAGTATCTTGTTAATTCAATAACCATATTAATTAAATAAAAAGATTAAATGTAAATACAAACATGAGATGAGTTATTAAAATTTGAATGCAACTTTCCTCTACGGTCTACAAGAAATGTTGAAGACAGATTCATTTGGAAGGTTCACGAAGCAACATTATATTCTAATAAATGTAATACATAAAGTGATGAAAATATTACTTCACTCATCCGCACGTGTCGTTGTCGGTTCGTCAAGGTCGTGTCGCGATCTCAAGATAGCCGCCAGTATTATTTTCATTTCGTCCCCTAGGTAGCTAGAGTTCTCAGAAGCCGCGCGGCGGTTTCAGACGCCCTTCGGCGTGTGTATAACGGCTTCAACGAGCATGTTTCGCTCGCGTGATAAACAAATACGTGACCCCACAACCCTCGTGAATTTTCTCTATCGCGACTACTCCTATCCCCTCCCCTCTCGCGCAATCTAAAATAGAGGGTGAGCCGAGCGCTCTAGTAGCGGAGCAACGTCGTTCCGTGCTGCGCGTGTCATCGTGGTTCCGCTTTTTCCTTCCGATGCTCATGTTTTCGTCGCACGGTTCGCAGCAACCGCGCGATTCGTTTCGGTTGAAACAAACAAACGCGATCCGCGCGGGCGCGAAGACGCGAGAAGGAGAGAAGGCGAGGAGGAGGGGACGGCGGTATGAGAGTGTTACGTTTTTCTTCGCAGTGGACGCACGTGCGTCGAAGCGCACGTGTGGCGGATGGACCCTCTCGCGTCTCATGGTGTTCGGTGTCGCGTCGCGCACTGATGTAAACAATGATGTCGACAAACGGCCGCGAGTTGTCGTTGACGCAGCGTTGTGGTGATAACGGTGCGTAAGGACATTGTCATCGTGAGACGTTGTGCCGTACGAGCAGCGGAAAGAGAGAGATACGCATGCGGCGCGGAACCCGAGCATGGTGTAAGAGAAGCAATCGGACGGCTTGGGCTGCGGGGATCATGGAGTTCGAGCTGGACGGCAGCCTCAAGGAATGGGCGAAGGACAAGCCCCTCAGCATCCTGCAGCTCGATCCTGCCGACCGGGCCGTGTTGCGAATCGCTGGTGAGTAGCACCGCAACGTCGTACATCGACCGCTGCTTGTATACCTTAATTGCATGCCTACGGTGGATGATTCGTGGGGATATCCCGGGATACTCGAGCGAACGCTCCGCAGCGTTCTAATAACCATGTGTGTGCCCATGGTACGAGAAATGCAACAGAGAGAAGTTGGATTTTGTAAAACTTAAGCGCGATTAACGCGAAATCGCGCAGCAGATTCACAGGTAGTACGTAGAAGTCGTAATGATATTAGAAGTCACTCATTTGTTATTCGATGACATCATAATGATGTCATAAGTCTAACGTTTATTGACTTATGTCCGATTTCTTCACACTTCCCTGTAACTCTTCTTGATAAAGATATTCGTTGACTAAAAAATCTTTTTTTTTTTTTTTTTACTGAATCCTCTAAAGCCTGTTCTTTCTAACGGAAGTAGCTGCTGTTTACAGTTTACCTTTTTTCCTTCACGTTGGAAGAAGAAAGAAAACTCTGAACTAGTGCAGTTCAACTTAAAAATAAAAAAAAAAACAGATCTCTAGTTACGTATCTAATGGATAGCTATTCTTCACACTACTAACTTTCGACACAAAATATACTAGAAATTATCATATTCTCTGAGAGATATTTCGTGGAGAAAGTTATCTAGAGGTGAAGAAATTGGGCATTAAGTAACAGGTCATAATGATATCATTATAATGTTCTAATGACTCTGTGTTCTATTTTGGTTCATACTTTCGATGTGTTCGCTATTCTATAGCGAACGAAAATAATTAAATAAATTTGGATATTATCAAGATTTTTTTTGCCATCTGAAATTCGCAATTTAATTTCTTCAAGAAAGATCTTTAGAATGAAAGTAGTAGCAACGATTACTGCTTCAGCTATAGCTATAGTTAGTACTATAGTACATTCGAAAAATTGAATGGCAATCAGTAACTTTTTCTCTACGACGGATAACAAGTAAAAAAAGTTTCTCCATTAACTTCGACAGTAAAAATTTTCACATTTCCGTCCTGGAGAAAAAGTCACACGATCGCTACTCAGGTATAACGCGTAAGACGAGTACGTACTCGAGTCGTAGCATGCTCAAGCTTGCTGCTCGACTCGCTTCTCTAGAAGCGTGAACTCGTATTCGTGAATTCATGCGGCGCAAATGCGCGGTGAGTCTGCGAGATTTAGAGACGCTGCCCGATGTCGCTGATTCATCTTAATGCGCTCGCCTTCTCGTCTGCAGGCGCGCTTTCGTAGGGTCAGAATGTTAACAACGTTGACACGCGGCTATTTCAGCCGGTGGTTATTTACTTTTCGACGATAAATATAGAGGCGCATTAGCAAGTGCATGGTCGCGTCCGGCTCTTCTCGAGTATAACACAGTGCAAAGCGTTGTTCAGACATGTATCTTGCTCCCGGGGCGACAAAACCGACTGCCAACTTAGACTCGGTGTATCGTAAACATCCGCGAATGTGTTCGACTCGGCCGTCATCGAACCCATGTGGCTTATCCGGTCTCCGACAAGATGATCAATTGTTGATGTTATTGAGGCTCGAAAATGTGGAGAGAAAAGAAAGAGACCTTCAGAAATTGTTGCTCGTGGTGCCATTAAGGGGGTATTCTGGTGTGACGGCCCGTTTTAAAAGGGGATTTTTAAGAATTAATTTTAAGTAAATGGTTAGACCTACAGATTTAATGTTTTATACTTACATTTATTCATCTTTGAAGAAACATCTCAATTTTTTTCAAAGCTTTTTATTAAAAATTATGGCAAATAAAAATATTGAAGAAAGTACAATTTTCAAATCGGGCGCCATGATTTCTCAAAAACTACTGAACCGATCGATTTGAAATTTTACACAAATGTAATGCACATATATGGCTATGATGTGAACTAGGATCTTTTTGATATCTTTAAAATAACTATTTTTTTCGGACTGCAAAATGTTAGAATTTTATAGTAAAAATCAGACTATTACACTTTAAGTGCCGCCATTTTGTCAATTTTTTTTCAAATTAATTTCTTTTAGTTCACACGATAGCCACATATGTGTACTACAATTGTGTAAAATTTCAAATCGATCGGCTCAGTAGTTTTTGAGAAATCATGGCGCCCGATTTGAAAATTATACTTTCTTCAATAATTTGTATTTGCCATAATTTTTAATAAAAAGCTTTGAAAAAAATTGAGATGCTTCTTCAAAGATGAATAAATGTAAAACATTAAATCTGTAGGTCTAATTCATTTACTTAAAATTAATTCTTAAAAATCCCCTTTGAAAACGGGCCGTCACACCAGAATATCCCCTTAAGCTTTAAAATATAAGCGTTACATGATATAATTAAATTATAAAAATAAAATTAAAATTTATTATTGATCGTTTATCTATTTTAATACATTGGTGAGTCATCGTAGATGAATACAAATCCTTTTAAATTCGTCTTTGGATACGAGATAATTTAATTACTGTCTATTCTAAATTTATTATGCATTTTAATGTAATCTGATGCCGCACTGAGACGTTGACACCCGATCATTGGCCGTATCGTTCACATGCAAATTCCTCTCCCACGAACTTTACGATCTCCTTGTACATATAGAGACAACGTATCTCGTCGTTGTCAGCTAACGTTATCGTTCGTCGAATCTTCGTCAGTCATTTACCGTTTGCGAATGAGAGAGACGGACAGCTGATAGAAGTGCACTTAACTAGATAAAAGTGCACTCCCTTCTAACGCAGTCTGACTTTTCGAATGGCATTTACCTAGATTTTTATCACTTTCTACGTAGAATACGCATGATAATAGTTGATGTAACATTAACGATAATACAAAATTATATTAATGTAGGAATCACATTTACAGGGTTGGACTCATTAAAAAAATTTACTTAAAAACCCCACCCAATGATCTAATTAAAACTTAATAATAACATAAATGAAAAGACTGGTCGATTTGGCATACATTGCTCCTTTTATAGATATATGTCTGTTATATTAATTAATAAATTAAATAAATTGAAATGGATTTATAATTGAATTATCAATTGAATAGTGAATTTTGTTAGTCATTAGTATGTGTATTATAAAAAAATATAAAACACATAAAACTCTAAAAAAATTAATAAAACCCAAAAAATTAATAAACTCCAAAAAATTTCACTGGGTTAGGCTCTTTTTTAAATAGTTTTCTCTAACCCTGCATTTACAGGACTACTTTTCGGCGCGTACTGTTACTCCGATTATCTAATTCGCTGTCGCGTTTTTGATTGACGGAGATTGTGTCGATCAATGGTGACCCTCGTGAGCATGCGGTGAACATGCGAACATTCCGTGTATCGAATTCAATTGTACGATTAGCTTTCTGACGACTTTATTCATTCCGGAGATAATTGAGGTGTCACGTCAAAAATAATGGATAATGAATGAAACGCGTATTAATAGTTTGTTATTCTAACAGAGGACCACAGTGGTCGGCCGGTACGGTGTACAAAGGTTCTGGGCGTTACCTTTCGAATGTTGAAATTAATACGATAACGTGGAACCTGTCTGCCGACCACCCTAATTCGCGAGACTAACGATCTTCAGACAGCGATCTAGACAAACAAAAATTCTGCCAAGAGTGGTAGAACGAAACAAAATAGAATATCGTGAGATTCTAACACAATGACCATCGCGTTTCCGTACTTCGCGACATCTCGTCGAGCTCGTCCTTCAACGAGGAGCCAACGAGAGCAGAAACCCGAGAGTGCATTCTGTAAATATCGAGTTGCGCGTCAGAGATCGTCTTACCGCGATAATTTTTCTTCCACGGACGCCGCCGTTTCATTTCTTCTCTTTTCTTCTCGGTGCCTCGCGTCGCGACGCGTTCGGTCTCCCTTGATTATTATCTGTCTCGGACGTGCATGATGCCACGTGGGTGTCAATTATTCTTCAGACTTCATTATTCGTAACGGCCGGATGTACAAAAATAGATATTTTCACTTCGGGAATGAATAGCCTGAATAGCGATGAGGAAGAATTTACATAGTCATAGGTAAAGAAGAATTTCTTTAGATCTGTAGATTCTTGTACAACTGACATTAGGTTTCTCTTATCGCGATTGTATGTCGCAATTCAATTTGCGAGGCACGCGCGTAAGTCGGTAGCTAGGGTAAGATGTATTGAGATCCTATGTATCACATACCCATCTATTCGTTAAGTATTAATGGCCCGTGGCCATTTAAGTTTGTTATGCGCTATTAGTCAGCACGCGTTTCGCAGTAGCACGTTTCGTGGCCGTCTATTTGTACGACGGTGATGCGATCCAGGAACTACCTGTCCATTGTTGCGTAATTGAATATCACAATGTGTCTAGTCATAGCGCCGTATATCATCTATCAAATTCTTCCCAGCTAAAATCCGAATTCATTTCGAAGACGTAGAAAATTTTTATTACGAACGCAATTTAATTAAAAAATTGTTTTTTTTTATCGAATAGAGGAAGATACTTTTTCGAGTATTATCTGAAAAATATTTGCTATATTTTTAAGTCGTCCTAATTCTCGATTTTATAAAAGATGAGAAAATTGGTTGGAAAATGCTGCATGAAGATTCAAAATATTTTTCAAATATTTAATAACTGTCAGGGTTGTTAACAGGGACCCTAGGGAAAATCAAGAAAAATCAAAATTTAAAAATGGTCAAGTAGAAATAAAAAATGGTAAAAATGTTTCGCTAAACAACCCTGACTGTGCGGCGCGTCTTCTAATGTTTAATGTATAGTCCAGCTAGGTTCGCCAAGTTTTCACGGATTAATTCCTCAAGCCGTTGACAGCGGCATCGTTTTTGTCTACTGGTTGGGCTGGTCGAATCGCTCTATCTCCCGCGGACTGTAATAGGAACAAGTTAGGTCAGTTCACATTGAGCCACGGCCGTGGAGGCGGCAACAGGTGCTCGGGTCACGGTTCGATGCCCGGCTATATGCCATCAGCTGCCTCTTCGTTCGCCTTTCTGCCTAGAGTCTGTCTACCTAGAGGCGATGCGCCTTCCACTTTTAATTATTGCCAGTTGGACGGCTTTCCCCGTGAGAGTACAGAAGGCCGTTCTGAGTCTTGCGGCGTAAAGGCGCTTTGAAATAGGTGTTTCTAAGGATTTTATATAATTTTATTACTAAGCGGCGTGTTTAACGATGAAATTAGAAGCTTCTATATTGCAGCAAAACAAACAATGGAAAGTCTCACTAATTTAAAATTTAAAAATTGGGTACAACAAGCTAAGTAGTAGTTCTTACAAATTTTGAAATTATTTGTACCTAATAGACTTACAACGTGATTATATTACACATCTATTTATTCAGGGACTTGTGCTATTGCCAATACATCGTATATATTTTAATTGAACACTAAAGATGGCCTGATATATGGCCAAATATTTGCAATTGTAACTTTGTAAATTGGAAGTTATTAAAGTTCATTGTCAACTTCGAAATTTGTAAAAATAGAATAGCAACTACTACAATAGAAAACATTTTTTATTTTAAATAAATATTTTTTATAAAACATTTCCTCGATTAAAAAAAAATAAATTATTTTATACCAACTAATATTTATTAAAATCAAAGGAAATGATTTGTTTGGAAAATACTTTTCTTCAGTGTACCTAGCTTGGCTCGTTGTGCCCAATGTTTTTGTAATTTTTATATTGTAATTGTGTGGCTTTTAATGAATTAAGAATGTGATTCCGAATTACTCGCCAAGTATCTTCACATAAAACCACATGTGAGCCCATATGTCAACGCGTAAACGTAGAACGTCGGCTGTTTAAACGCACAGACTTCATCGGGGCGTGCAGACTAAACTTGAGTGCGAGACGTTCGTGACCATGCGCCGATGCGCTTATGACGCTCGGGTTTAATGTAAATTTAACCATGGACAATGACTACCACCCACTGGAGTCGCTTTTCGCGTTTTAACTCTACAATTCTCGTGGGAGATCTAAAGACCGCGCCGCGAGTGTTCTGACATTTTTCGTCCTCTCTCTTACTTTCTTCTGCCAAAAGCAAAAAGCAAAAGTATATAGTCGACAACACCACCACCTACTCGGTACTAACTACCGCTTCATTCGCAGCACACCGTTAGAATATTTCGCATCCGAGCACACGTCGCGTAACGTCGCGTTGCGAGCCGTATGTAGGCGTATAGGCGGAAAAATGTAACGAGTTAATGTGAACTAGGTTCATTGCCTCGTATGAAAGCTTTTAGCGTTCTCAAGCAATCTTGCATAATATTCCCGCGCGAGAGAGAAAAACAGCGTTCTTTCAGATATTTAGCATTGTCAATTTTGAATTTCAAATGTTATCATTGATGATATTTTTACATCATTTTATTTATATAAAATCCTTAGAAACAGAACATTCCTAAAAATTTGAGATGTTATTTAAATATTTAAATTATAAACGTTTGCATGTTATTAATGTCAAATATTTTGGAACATCTTCAAACACTTTTCGTCTCTGTGTACTTTCGAGATGCAAATGATACTTTAAGAATGCCGCTCGCTCGAGTCGAGTCTGCACATGTTCCCTTGTGTGGTGTCAGTTGCTATGTAAATATACCATATAACCGCCATATACCTAATGAAACACCGGGGTGCTCATCCTGACTTGTTCATTGACATGTACGTTGTAATTAATCTTACATAATTGCAACACGAAAAAAATCACAAACCATGCGATGTGTTTCTCCGTCTAACGTTTCCTAATGCATCGCTTTTCAATTGACCAATCAACTATTTTGAAATAGCTTTAACTTTGAAATTAAAGTTGAATTAAACTTGAAGTTAAATTTGAAAAGTTTGATTTTGTTGAACGTTGAAGCTTTCACTAGAAATCATTTTTATATAGACAAATAGAAAAACCATCTTCGCTTATTTTAATTTGGTACGAGATAAACGTGGCATGACATAATAATATAAGGGTTACATTAAACTGCAATAATATAAGGTTACATTAAACCAGCGAAAAATTTCGCTCCGGATACCGTTATAAGGAGGCCAGAGGTCAGGCCAGTTAGTTCGACTTATAGACGTGAGATCCTATTTGCGATTATTCTTCTTCCGTTAACTCGGAAACAAAGAGATTGCAATATACATATAAATTATACATTGAATTAACATTTCAATTTTTTTTGTAATGCAATTGCTAATTAACACGGACTGGTTCTACTTTACCAGCAAGAGATATTGGAACATCACGAGAACGTTGCACCCATCTCATCGATACTACCGCGACCGTTTTACCACACCTTAATATTATTATCGTATAGTGACCGTTGATACTCTTTAACTCTTTCATGAATCAGGTCACTGATAAGTCGTTTCGAAGAAATTGTTTTAGAATTCCGCCAAGAAACTCTTACATTTCCGCCCAGAAAATTTTAATTATTAAACGCTACAAACAGTTATTTTTTTATCTATACTTATATATATATAATTATCTTTTATTTATCTATATTATGAGTTTCAAGATTTGCTTTTTTACTACTTGTGATTTATGATAAGACACGTGCGAGAATGACGTGTCATCGCTGACAGCGCAATGTTGATAATTCGCACGCATGTGCTATGCGAGTCGATCTCGATCTTGCGATGGTTGATTTTGCACGTTGCGTTTGTCTGAACTCGTTCGCGATATGAGTGCATTTATTTCGAAAATCTATGATCAATAAGACAAATAAAATATATTTTACAGAGATGAGATATTTCACAGAAATGTATATTCTGTTTCCACAATCAAACTTTTTTATAATTAATAAATATCGAACGAAATGTCACAAGTAGTAGTTGCTTCTAAATATTTCAATTTTTTTTAGTGCAATTTAGGGAAACAAACTTACCTTGGGAAATTTTTTTAAATTTCTGTCTCATTTTTTGTTGATGTTACAGTATCTAACATACAATGTCACTTGCACAATGCTTTATGTTTCAATAAACTTAAATGTATTTTAAGCACTCGCGTAAGTTACGCAAATACCGCATAATTTTTGAAATTACTAAAAATGTAGTATATTTGAAAATATTAGCAACGATTAAATCAGCGTCCAATGTAACACTGATTTTATACGAGAAGCGGCGTACTTATATATTTGGAGTAATCTTGGTTTCCATCGTTGTACAGTTAGGAATCCCAGTTAAAGTTGCTGCCAGCTACGTAAAACGCGAGTTAAATTAAAATAAAACCATGACCGTGGTCGGTGACATTAAACGGTTGACGACAAATCCAAAGGCTTGAAGTGAAGACACTTGAGCTTATTAATGCTGTAACCGCGTCTGCTTATTTAAACGAGTGCAATTAAATTCAATATTGTATGGTGTTTCCGAGAAATTTCAAAAATAAAATTTATAACGAATTTCAATTACATTAATTAATAATGATAATAACATTTAATCAAGATAAAAACTCGCTGGTACAGGGTTCGAGTTCATTTCGTGAATGGAAGGTTAATATACGTGAATTCCTGGTAGTAATTTATTCTACACGTTGCGATGACTACATCCATCCCGCGTTGCATCAAAGTATGAATAGCTGATCAATTTAAGCGTCCCTAGACACGCATATTGGCGAGGGTTACGTGGCTGCGAGAAATAACGCGTGACCCCACCGGGAAAATTTGACCAGAGCTCTGTTCCTCTTTCTCTCACTCGATTCGTCCATAGAATGGTCTGGGTACGCGTTTGTTACTGGGTGGGGTATATGAAAGATTGCCGGTGCTCTAAATAGTATTGGTGGCCCTACGCGTGTCTTCCACTTGATCGCGAGTGCTTCTCCGGATCGAACTCTAGAGCGTCGTTAGAGGCCAAATAATCGGGCGTGAATGCCTCAATGATGACGCCCGTTATGATACAAATACACTGTTCTTTTGAATAGCTTTTAGTAAAGCATTTTTCGCGCGTCTTCTCGAATTGACATCGTGATAACGTTATCCAAAATATACGAGACAATGTACACTGAGAAAAAAAAATTGTTAACTTGATTTTCAACTTGCTCGAACTTCTTCAGTTCAAGTGTTTGTTTTTAACGTTAATTACATAGTTAAATACATAGTTAAATAGTTGAGCTGAAGAAATTTAATCAAGTTGAAAAATTTAATAAAAGATTTAACAACTTTTTTTCTGAGTGTATGTGAAAAATTAAATTACTATAATACATTTCTAACTGGGGAATTTTCAATTCCCTTTCACGATCCAAGACATCGAATTGAAATCTGCTCCGTTGATCATTAGAAAACATTTTGTATTTATGTTAAAGCCGGTCCTTGTTAAACTTTTTGTGTTGAATTTTTGACATCCCAGTGTTAATTTAATACAATGTGATTATATTATTTGAACATTTTGTGTTAATTTAATATTCTTCTCTCTTAGTGTTAAAATTAAACAAATAACATAAAATGGTTTTAAAACATAAAGTCTTAGACTGATATTCATAGTCATAAATAACTTTCAATCTTCGATTGAAAGCGTAATTAATTAATTACAGATTTATTTATACATTCATTTTTTTTTCTTTCAATCAGAGTGAAAATTATTTATGACTAAATACAGGCCTAAGATAAATAAATGAATAAAATGTACATGCCACAGAATACTATAAATGTTAATTTTATCGAAGAAATATGTTTTCACGCTCTGTTTGTGTCAAAGTGTTGCAACTCACAAAATGTATATATTTTGTATGTTGATATTTTACGTGATATTTATGTTACTTATTAACATATTCATCTTGTGTTAAATTGGCACAAAAATTTGAGTGGTCTGATTGGGACACGCGATATACGTACGTTAAATTTAACACGAATTTTCCAATGTATGTGTACAATCGAGGCGAGAGAATGCAGTAATATATATCCCGACCTGGCGCGGAGAAAAGAACGAGGGGAACGTATGAACAAAACACCACTTCCGTAAACTCACACCTCGTGTGT
Organism: Solenopsis fugax; assembly: GCA_003595255.1. Classification (NCBI taxonomy): domain Eukaryota; kingdom Metazoa; phylum Arthropoda; class Insecta; order Hymenoptera; family Formicidae; genus Solenopsis; species Solenopsis fugax. Next base: position 453 of record QKQZ01044336.1, on the reverse strand, counting down.
GTACCCCTGCTGGTCCGTGACCTGCCTTACTGGCTCCTTCGGCGTGTAGCCTATCCTCCACGGGACGACGATATCGGTGCGAGGAGGTGCGAGGAGGTGCGTTCCTCGTCCTCCCTTACCCTCCACCCGGATTCTCCTCTCCTTCTCCTCTGATCTATGTCTCACACTCCCTCCTTCCATCGGGCCGCGCTCCTTCGTCTTCCGCAAGGAGCAAGCGAGCAGGCAGGATCGCGATCGGGGAACCCGATGGGTCGACAGCTAGAGGGAGAGCGGTGAGAACGGTCGTCGTCGTCGGCACAGCGGGAAGGCAGAGAGGGGACAGAGGCCCGTTTCTTGGCTCTCTGTCTCTCTCCTCTCTCTCTCTCTCTCTCTTTCTGTCTCTCGAGAGAGCCGGCCGCCGGGTGGGCGGCAGTTGTCCAGGCGTCGGCAGTCTGCGTTCCGAGGCGACGTGGC